>VDFB02268315.1:0-25832 GCA_007258455.2 Sequoia sempervirens | reverse complement strand
GGGTTTTTTTGTGCATTCAACAATTACTTGCTATTTTCTATCTCAGCATTCCTTACACGGCAAGCAAAATTTTTAATTGTTGTTTGAGTTGTCTCTCAACAAGTGTCACTATGACAGAGCTTCTTGATAAAATAGTTTTCTTTTATTGGTTTTCCTTCTAGGATGCTTTTACACTTTTTTCTCAAGATTAGTATAAAATGTGGTAAGACAGCAAGGTTCCTTTGTTTTGCTTGCTTTTTTTCAAGCAGTTGTCTTCTCTTTCTGACTTTCTTCTTGCTTATCTATTCACAACCTTACAAATAATAATCACCAAATTTGAATTTTTTTATGTTATGAACTTGCGAGTCCACAATCCCCTTTTTCATAGACCTTTTTTGCTTCTTTAAACTTTTTTTTATGCATTTTAGAGCATATTGCAAGAAATTAGTGTGTTTGCTGCAGTAAGATTCCTGGTGTTATCTAATTTTATTGCTGTTTCATGTATTTCTTGCTTGCTATTGGGTTGTCAGACTTGGCAGGTTTAGACATTATTTTTTTGTGGGTTAGGATTTTCATCTCGTTTGGATTACTGCATTCTAATGTGTGTATTTTTCATGTACAGGATGGAGGAAGCTGCGGCAGCTGGTATGGTTTTTGATAGTGCTCCAAAGAATGGAAACTTAGACGGTGCAAGGCGTATGGCACTACGACATATAGAAGCTTTTATCATGACATTTTCAGATCATCAAACATTTTCAGTAGCAGCTTCTTCTTGTGCACCTGCTGCTCTTGCACAAGTTGCAGAGACAGCACGAATACAAGAAGCAGGACATCTTCGGTGCAGGTAGAGTATATAACCTTAGGAAATATTATTATTGCAGAGTATTAAGAATTCATAGAAAAATCATTTTAGGTGAATGCTGGGGATTCCATATCTATGCACAGCTCTGATTTTCTTATCTGAACTGGAGTTGTATGCTAAATTCTTTTATGTACGTGGTTGGGATAGTCTTCCCTTATGCAGCTCCTGAATCTTACAAATCAGATTTTATAACAGATTCAATGGAATGCCCCATGGATGAGATACTGAAATTTTTACAATGGCAAAGTGGTGATGTGCTCTTTCTTTTTGCCTAAGTTATGAAATGGTTGTTATGAAAGAACTGAGACAGTTACCGGGCTTAAATTTGCACTAGAAGAATTGGAATTTTTTGTTTGGGTATTCAAGTGAGGGCTCTGATACGCTTTTTTATGGGGGTCTTTACCCAAATTTTCTTAACTCTCAGAAAGTGGGCTCTGCATTAATGGAAATATTCTTCTCTAGTGTAGACTGTTATTTTCTTCTAGAGCAGATAAAGATTCTATTCTTTAGGGAGGTTCCTGGTTTATGGATAAAGGAGCCCTCTTTATATGATCCAGGGTCCAGATTGAATCCTGGTGGACAACTCTCAAGATGAGGATCTGTCTATCTTCTATCTCCTGTTCATTGTCTAAATTATACTATAGAGATATCTATATATAAGTTACATAGATACATACCATGGTGGCCAAGAGTCACTGGCAAGTGGAACCATTTCCTTCAATGACTTCTCATCCCCCAGTGTTTTTGGAGTGTAAGCGTTTGTTGGTAGATGCCTAATGAGTTGCTCCATGAGTTGGCATAATGGGAGCCTCAAGAGTGCCACTCGGGTTGCCAGGTAGACTACATTGTCCAAAATTTGCAGATTGATGTTCAAAATTATGTGGTAAGAATCTCTGAGATTTGGGCCTTGGTTTGGCTTGGAGATGTGTTGGACCCCTTTGAAACCATGCTTGAAACCACATAGTGTTTGGATAAATGTATGTTTGATCTTATGCAGAGTGCTCTGTGCCATTGCTAGAGTATGTGTGGCACTTGCTGGAGATTGATGGGTGGTCACAAGAATCTGGGAGATGCTCTAGTGTACTACAAACCATTGAAGTATTTCTATAGTTACTGGCACAGCGGTCTGTGAAAATGTTCTTGGCATCACCACATGTACCATTATTGGTGAATCCTCCTGGGTCAGTTTCCCCTTGTAAAGCAATAGTCTCAATTGTATTGTGTCTAGGAAGTATGTATGGAGCCTTGACTTTCAGTTGCTGCTTGGTGAACTGCTTGGCTTGTTGAGGGAGCTGACCCTTCTTCACAACTCTGTGTACAGTCATAGAACAGTTTTTGGTAATCATGGTCTCCAAAATCTGATTAATCTTTGGAACCAGAGTGGCACCTCATCGATACAACTATGCTGTGAGAGTTGGCACTATATACACACTTGTGTTTGTGCATTTCGTGTTGTCCAAGGAGTACATCACAGAACCTCCACTGACACCACATCACTGACTATTTCCTCCTAAAAAGGATGAATACCATATGAAACATGGAATAGGAGACTACCATGTATTTCTTGGGTGTTGCATGCATTGAACCGTCCCAATTTGTAGGGGGATGTGGATGAAGCATGGTTGACAATTTAAGTCTCTCAACTGTTTTGAAAGAGTTTAGATTCTTTAAACTGTCGTTGCCAATCATGAAGTCCATTGGCTGCCCTTTCACCCACATTTGTCAGTGTGATAGTCTTTTTGCTTTATCGTTTAGGCATGAGGGTTGTTGCTTGTGTGGTGTTGAGAAGGATGTTGGGATCAACATCAATAATTCCATCTGTAGGGTTGACAAGGTTGGTACCCCTACTTAACTTTGCTATGAATCAAATTTGCAGTTGGAAATCATGTCATTCTTGTCAAGTTTATCAATACCAATCAAATTTTCTTTCTTGTCAAATTAGTAGGCCATCAAGTTTGATAGCTCTAGCATAAAATGGAAGAACTTTTCATAGACTTGAAACCAAAAACATGGCTGGAAAATGGCTAGTAAAACTTCTCTAGGACCCCAGTTGAGTTACAATATCAGCATAAGGCCAGATTCAAGGACAAGTTCACAAAAGAAGCACACTTTTGCAATCATTAATTCACTACCAAATTTTGCTGAAGTATGAGATGGTGGCAAATGAATGAAAGAAGTGTGCCAAGAATTAAGATGTTCAAATTATCAAATGTGGGTGCTGTTTCACAGTGGCAGAGCCAACACAATACCATGCCTATAAGTAACAAATTCATGACCAAGTCATGCCTAACGTTGAAAAGTAACAAATCAGCTAAGTGGGGTGCCATTTTATGGTGGCAATAATGCCAAGGGAGAAATTACCCTTATGTTGCAAGGCAGCAAATATGTTAGAAAACTCTGCCAAAGAAAGAAACAAAGTCACCTATAGAATGGCGGACAAAATGGGTGGCAGGGCCACACTGAAAGTACAGCAAAGAAATGGTGAAGTCTTTATGAAACTGCACTAGCCTCAAAAAGGAACAACCAAGGAGAAATAGTGAACAGTTTAGGTGGCATAATTGTTATGAAATCGCGCCAAATATGGGGCAAGTGTTTTAGTGAATTGTGCCTAGCCAAGAAGGTGAAAATAATCACGAAAATGGCACAAATTTTAAGTGGAATGGCCAGTAAGAAGACACACCTTAGCATTGGTGAGAAATAAGTGAAAGGCGCCAAACTAATGTTAGTTTAAAAACAAAGTATGGCATACTTTTTGAGTGGCGCTGTCACCTCCAAACTACATCACTTCCTATATTGTGTTGGCCAACACTAATACACCATACCAAGTTAGACGTGAAGGCAAAAATCACTCAAAGTATGGTGCCAACTTATCTTGGTCAGTGTATACTTAGAAGATGCGGATAAAGCATTGGAAGGTCTATAGAAGCTTGCTTAGCTTCATTCAAAACACAATCAAGTTCTTCTTTCTGCTGTTAATAGCAGAAATCTCCTCTTTTTCCTTGACTTTTGCGGGTATGTAAGTCTGAGTTTTGGCACCAAGGAGGAGTATTTCCCATGTTGCAGCCATAGCAAAAAGGATTTCAACATATACATCAGCTTATCCTTCAATTTTCTACAAATTTTGCAGCTGTCATATCAAATACTTCTTTCTAAAGTGCTATTCTGTTAGTTACAGCAGGATTTTTCTTTCAAATTTTCATATTCCAAAGTCATAGGCAGCAAGAAGACTTTTTGGGATATGAAATTTCATGAGGATTTCTTGGATCTTAGAATACACTCTTGTGAAATAGTTCATATTATGTATTAGATACAATGCTTGGTCATCTGAATATATTTGATTTAAAGATGGATGAAAGATTTAGTGTAGGCAGTAATTTGGTTATCATATTTGTGGAAAGTGGACTCATACAATGTCATGTCCCAAATTGGGGACATGGCATACTAGCGATAACTTGTGCTCATCATTACAATTCAATAACCAGAAGAATAATATCTTTCAACAACTGAGTGATTTGTTGTTTAGATGCTGTAACCCTTGAAACATCATTCAGATTGCAGCCCTATGAAGAGACCTAGCTGATTGCTTTAGAAGAATATGAACTTAAGTGGAATAACAAAGTGCAGAATTGGCAGAAGAGATTGCATGTAAATGACTCATTGAAACAAATAGGCCTACTTGCTTGCCAAAGATGTTTAATTGAAATGATTTGAGAGGAGCTTAGCTTGATGATTACCATGCTGAACAATGTATTGTCAGAAAAGAGATTGCACAGAAATGACTCACTGAAACAAAGAGGCCCACTCTCTTGCCAAAGATATTGCACCAGGATGACCTTAGAAAAGAGCTTATCTTGATGATTACCATGCTCAACAATATGACAAACCTAGCAGAGGCAAGGAATTTCAAGAATTGGATGTTTTACATTATCAGCCTCATTTGTGGAGGAAAGAGACACATTGACTAGGGTCATCTTATCAACAATTCCATTCATTACAAATTGATGAAGTTTTTTAACACCACGAGTTTCCATACGGTGTCATATCTAATTTATGGTTTACCCGTTGGTGGAAGTTAATGCTTTGACAAAGTTGGAAAACATCCAAACAAGATTACACTCTTCTTATAGTGCCCACAACTAGACAATAGAGAAGGTTTGAAGCACTGAAAGAGAGTCAATGATGTTTTTACCATGTTGACAGTTAGGGATTTGAAGAATGAAAACCATGTTTAAATTTCAGAGCACAGAAGAATGAATGTTACGGAATAGGCAGATTTGTGTGATGGATCGGTTCATCTAGTTTCTTACCCAAATCATCAAATTCTCTTCGAGTATTGCAATCAAGGGTTGGACACAAGCACTATAGGAAGAAACACAACATGGGAGCCAATTTTTAAAATACAAATTGGGCCATACAAATGCACAAATGCCGTATATGAGAGGAGCATGGGAGTTGAATTGCCTAACTTCAACCTCAAATTTCTTTACAACAGTAGGTGCTTCAACTCCAAAGACAATGGTTAAGAGACTCAAAATCAAATTTGCAAATGTGCTTCATATTGAGGATTTTTGGGCAAATTGCCTTGATGAACATAAGTCCCATAGAACAAAGTTGCATCGACACAAACATGGATAGAAATATGGCTATTTTTCAAGGCCTCCTAATTTGGATACAATTGGATACAACATTCTTACACATGCACACACATATAACACAATTTTGTAAGCTAGTAGAAGAGATTTTTTTTACTTTAGAAACAATATAGATACATAATTGTTACATATTGAAAAATATTTATATTTAGATATAGTTTAATCATCAAAACAAATACTTTTATAGAATCACTTGTTATTTAAGATTGTTTTCGGATTCAATTATGTATATTGTTCTATCAATGGTTTAGATCACACTTAGTGATCCATCATTAGGACAAGGAGAGTAATGGTTTAGATTCTAGACTTAACCTTTGAAAGGAGGTAGGGGGAGAAGGTGATAGGAGGAATCAATGTTATAAAAAATGTCATTGCTGTTTTCTTGACATTGGAGTTTCACATCATCAAGATTATTTGGAGAGCTAGGATAGTTAGATTGAGTGCAACCAACAACTACACACTTATAACCGAATGAAGATGGACTAGAGGATTCTCTTTTTGTGTCAGAATTCTCAATAATGAGATTGAGATGTGTCAATGCATTAATGATTACATCAATGTCACTCATTTCAGGCTACACATCCAAAGTCTACTAGGTCCCTTATGTAGTTTGTAATGGAATGCAACGAGAGATTTGGAATGAACATATACAAGGTCCTTTGCTTTAGTAGTTGCCAACCTATTTTGTTTCACATAATGGATGAAGGGGGTCATATGTGCTTTAAATTCCTCTTAGATGAAGGACTCAAAACTTGTAAAAAAATTGTTATTATAAATTACAAAGAGGCAGAAAATCAAATAAAAATTTAAACAAAAAATAATTTAAATTGGAATATAATTCATAAAATGTCAACCTTGTGTATAGTTGTGGCATGATGGAAGTTCCACCACTTCATAAGGTCCATTTCCTTCTTTATTTTCTATTGCATAAACATCTCCATATTCCATCAGAGGATGCCATGGTCTAAAATTCATCTTGAATCTTTACGATAACTCTAGTTACTATAAGCATCTTTGTGAAGGCTTTTTTATATCCATGAACTACTTCAACATCCATATTTGGTGCTGTTCCATTCGGCATTGCTAACATGTTGGCATGGTAGTACTTGAGTTTCAAAGCATATGCTAAATGTCGCAAAGTGCAAAGGTCTAGTTTGCATTTTCGTGCAGGTTTGGTCTCACTTTCACACATTTGCATTTTTTGCAAGGGTCTAGTTTGCATTTTTGTGTAGGTTTGGTCTACATTTTTATAGGGTTTGATCAACATTTTTGTATGGGTTTGGTTTGCATTTTCGCATGTCTAGACCTTTGCATGCTTGAATTTTTATGTGTTTGAACCATCACATGCATGATTTTTCACATGTCGTTTTTTGCAAGAGGATTTCTTTTTGCGTGAGGCATTTCATGTGCATTCTTTGTTGTATGAAGACTTTCATGTGCATTTCATGTAGGTTGGGTCTACATTTTTATAGGGTTTGATCTACATTTTCACACAGGTTTGGTTTGCATTTTTGCATGTCTAGACCTTTGCATGCTTGAATATTTTGTGTTTGAACCATCAAGTGCTTGATTTTTGACATGTGGTTTTTTGCAAGAGGATTTCTTTTTGCATGAGGCATTTCATGTGCATTCTTTGTTGCATGAAGACTTTCATGTGCATTTTTTGTTACATGAGGATTTCTTTGTGATGTAGGTTGCATGAGGATTTATTTGTTGTGTGAAGGTTTCTCTGTGTTGTGGGCAAATGCCTTTGCTATAAATTGAGAGCATGTTTCGATTAAACTTTGCAATTCTCGAGGGTGTTTGTAGGTCATAGAGGTCTCCAAACTTTTTGTAGTTGCTAGGGCATGCATGATAGTCAGAAGGGTTGCATTTTTTCAGCCATTAATTTTTGAATAATTGTGTGCATGAAATTTACAATAGAAATTGTAAGCTTTCCTCGGTCATGTGGGGGTATACATGAGAAATCCATGGCTTGCTCTTTTTCACCAAATATCTAGTTGTGATAGTTGAGAATTTGTGATTACTAGTTGTGGTCTAGGAAATTTAAGAGATTTTTAGTTGCATGGGATCTTAATTATCAAAACTATTTCGGCACTATTTTCGAGTGCTTAATCTCATCTTGGGTTTGTTTTAGCTTCAATTCTACAATTGAGCATGATGAAGCTCCCCTTACATACAAATCTATTACTTGCCATCACAAGGTTTTAACTCCCAAATTGAAATATATGAGCATTTCCATTTGTGTATTAAGATTTAAGGCATTGAGCTCTAAAATATAGGATTTTGCATTGTTCGAAGCACTATTGCAAGAGAAAGATAAAGTTATTATAGATTTGATAACAAGATTTACTAAACTTTAACATACTCCAACAACTTAATGAAGTGGTTTTAGAAAGTCAAAACAAGTGAGAATCAATTTGATGCCTTCTAGAAGAAATCACATTTATTCTAAAATAGGTTGATGAACAAAATTCAAGGGTGTAAGCAGTTAAGGTCAAGAAGCAACTCCAATTGTGGAAATGGTTGTCCAAGCTAAGTTTGTAGAAGAAAAAACACATTAAACCAAGGCACTAAACCCTCGTGTTTGTGGCCCTTTATGCTTGTTGATCCCCTACAGGTAGGTCATGTGTTCTTGCATGAATCTTTGGACGTGAATGATATCATCCTCAATAATGCTTGGACACTACTAGATAACATCCTTTTTATTCAATTAAGGGTACTAGGAGAGCCTTTGCAAGCTCTTCGAGCAAAAATGAAACTCTTTTCCCTTTTGCAAAAAATGTATGTTGATGCAGATCTCACACGATTCTAGGTGGAAAGCTTTGCTATGCTTGTATTCTGGGTGTTTTTGCTAGGAAAGACAACAAGGGAGTTGTTATTAGGGGCTGAAGGGCTGCAATTCATGGTTCTTCCCCTCTTGGGTGGTCATAACTTAGACCTTTAACATGACATGTCCTCGAGTTTCAATGGTGGCGATTGTGTCTCCATTACTTGTTGGAATTGCAATCATTCTATATGGTCTTCTATAGGGACTTTTTGGATGTGTTTGCTTCCCAACATCTTGTCTTTTGTATTGAGACCCACGAGAGCCCTAAACTCTGTCTCTCTCTCTCTCTCTCGTCATTGGTTACATTGGGATCTCAACCTTTCAATGTGAGAATTGTAGGTTTGGTGGTGCCCGTGGTTTTCAAGGGTGGCCTACCTCATCTAGAATAGCCTTAGGTCCAGAGTTTCATTGCATGAATCTTTGGACTTGAATGATATTTCCTTCAACAATGCTTGGACACTACTAGATAACACCCTTGCCATTCAATTCAAGACTATAGGACAATGTGTGCAAGCTCTTTGAACAAAAAATGAAGTATTTTCCCTTCTGTAAAAAATCAATGTTGATGCAAATCTCACACAATCTCAGGTGGAATAGCTTCACCAAGCTTTGTATTTAGGTTGTTTTTGCTAGGAAAGACAAGTGAATTGTTATTAGGGATTGTAGGGTTGTCATTCATGATGTTCACCCTCCTAAACAATCAAAAAGTAGATTGTTGACATTTTGTCTTGGGGTCTTGGTGGGTGGCAATAACATCTCCATTACTTGTTGGAATTGCAATCTCCTTCTTTAGGGAGTTTTTAGAATGTTATTGCTTCGCAAGATCTCAACTTCCTTATTGAGACTATTGAGAGCTCTAAACAAGCTCTCCCTTCTATCATTGGTTACTTTTGGATCTTGGCCTTTCATCATGAGACTCATAGGTATGTTGGTGTTTGTGGTTTGGGGGGTGGCTTACCTTATCTAGAATAGCCTCATGCCTAGAGATTCACTGATTATCTCCATTCTAGATATGTGGCTCTAGGTTCATAGGGGACCTCTTGCTTATTGACTTGTCCTTTTTGTTGTGTTACTTCTTCCTAGCTCATCTCCTTTTGTCATTCACATTAATGGGGACCTTATTTGGACCTTTGTCTAGATATTTCCAAATTCTCCATTGCTATCAATATCATTCTTTTGGGCGACTTTAACACCCATATTGGGACCCATCGGACACCCATTGATCTTATAAAGGATGAGCTATGTCTTCATGAAATGGATCAAGTGTAGTTTGGTTTACGTAGAGTTTTTGCTAATGATAATATTGATGTCATGTCCTACAGGAGATCTTCTCAAATTAGGGGAGCCTCAGAGCCGCCACATTCTCAATGGGCTCCCTTGCCTCATTGATTCTAATAAATTCACTTGCTTTCCTCATGGTGGTGGTGCAAATGTCATGGACTATGTTCTTATTGACATGTCCCTCATTTGCCACATTTGTGATTTCATTATTTGCCCTCAATTTCCACTTGTTGATCGTGCCAAGATGACCTTCACCTTTGCTAATTCTCACTCCTAATGCCTACCTTCTCCCATCACTTTTATTTCTAGATTCCCTTGGATCCACTTTGTAGGCGACTATACCTTTGCTACTCTACCTATTTCTCGCTTCTTTTGATTGAGTTCCATTCCCTTCCTCTTCCCATTGTCAATTCCATCTTTTAATTCCTTCATCAAGCCCTTGAATCTCGTCCCCACACTTTACTTACTCCTTGACCTCCTTGCCTCCATAGATCATGCCTTGTGAACTAGTGGTTTGATGATGAATGCAAATCTTTCCATCAAAGGTGTCAATTTTCCCTTCCATGCAACCCTCCCTTCATTCTCTTCATTTGTAGAGATTATCAATGTCTTTTCCATTACAAGAAGTATGGGTTGCTTGCTTCTTAGTACCTTATGCTCCTTACTACTCTTTAACATTCCCCTAAAGGCTTTTGTCTCATTCTTCTCCCAACAAAACAAGCCAATATAAGTTTTGACATTAACCTCATTGGTAAAGCTAAAGTACGCAAATTTGGACTCAGAGAGTACTCAACATGACAAATTTCGACAAGGAGAGTTCTTGGGAAAAACTTGGTGAACTCCACCTTAAAAAACACTTAAATTTTGAAGAAAACATAATTTTTTGAAAAATATATAAATTTAATGCAAAATAAAGCTACAAAATGTTCCAAATGAGTTTGTTGGGGGTTTGGGGGCAGCGCCAACAAGGTTGAGGGGTAGCACCACCAAGCCTAAATGAAGACATTTGAAACCTTAAAAACCTTCATGATGCACACTATTTTCATAATTTTTTAAAAGGAAAAAAAAAACTTGTAAAGCGAAAAGATTAGAGTTTTTGTAGTGTCTAAACCATGTTTTTTCCCTTAATTTTGAAATGTTGTTAGCACTAAGAGTTAAATTTGAAGAACTTGTTGATTTTTTGGTGAGTCTTGTTGAGTACTCAACAAAAATTCGAGGAGTTCTTCAAAGAGACTTTGAAAAAAAATTTGACGAGTAAACCTTGCCAAAACTCGTGAAACAAAAAAAGGGCAAGTACTTGGCGACTTACTAATTGTGTAAACTATGGGTAAATATTTTCAATGCGAATGTTTGTTTAGGCATTCATTAGTTGTGGTCTCAACATAAAATTCATCCTATTCAAAAGTTTAGGGATCTCTCCAATCTTGGAAACTACAAGACTATCATGATTGGGCATACTTTTGCCAAACTTTAGGGCTTTGTGTTAGAAATTTAGTTTCTTGAGTAACTAGAGAAAGGTAATCTTCATGCTCATGGACAGACCAACTTCAAGGGAGGTTATTAGATCATAGATCACATCTTTATACTTGGGCTATTATTGAGGAGGCCTGCCACCACTCTTCCACAATCTTAAAGGTAATCTTCATGCTCATGAATAGGCCAATTTTAGGGGACATTATCAAATCATTGACCACATCTTTACACTCAAGTTATTATTGAGGAGGCTTGTCACCACTCTTTCACAATATTTTGTTTCATAGATTTCAAGAAGGCCTTCAACTCAATTCCAAGACACCCACTTTTGTAGTGGATGTGTGATGTTGGCATTTCTGATTCTCTAATTATTGCTGCATGTAGGCTTTATGAGATAGTTATTTTGGCTACTTCATACTTCTAATGGTCTCTTCAACTTGGTGAGAAGTACCATTAGGATCAAACAAGGGTGTCCTAGCTCGCAGACCCTTTTTAGCATCTATATTGACAAGTTGGAGTAGCCTTTTCAGCTACATACTCATATGAATGATGGGTGTAGTTTACAGTTACACGAGGTGGTTATTTCTATTTTATTTTTCATTGATGATTTTGTTCTCTCTCATTTTTCCAAAAGGGTTACAATGGAAACTTGATGCCCTTGCTCACTTTTGTGAACTTCGCGAGCTTGTAGTCAAACCTTAGTAAAACTAAGGTAATGATTTTCAACATCTCCAAATGTCTTCTTTTAAGATTTGAGATCTTTTACAAGGGGGCAACTTTGAGACTGTATCCACTTACACATATTTGGGGGCCCTATTTTCTAGTCCCTCCTTCAACATGAAGCTTGCTTCACCTTTGCTTCATTGCAAAGGATATGCCTCTCTCTTTTCCTTGGACTCCGTGTTTTTGGACCCATTTCCAAGATATCCCTTAAAAGACACATCATTTTAATATCATTGTCAAACCTATTATTTTGTATGGCTCTAATATTTGGTGGCCTAGCTTGGGATCCATTGATTGGGCTTGTATTGAGAGGGTCTAGACACATGCTACAATGCATTATTAGATGTAATTGAATTATTTCCGAGAACATTGTCTAAACTAAATTTGCTACCCAGCCATTGCACCTTGAGATTATCTTTTGGCCTACTTTCTACATACACAGACTCAAATCCATGGGAGATTTTGCTTCTGGTTGTGATAGATATCCATACTTAGCTCTTTGTTCTTTTGAGATGATTGCTTAATTAGGATTAGTTCGCTCTCATTATTGGTACTTTGAGAAAAGTTCGTTCTTTTCCATTGGCATCGCTATTGATAAGCTACCACCTTTCATGTATTCCTTGGATGCTCCTCCTTTGCTCCTTACTTCAAAGGAGACCATTAGAGATGTTAGAAGGAACATCCACAAGTTGTTTGTCCAAGTCACTGGTATGTTCCCTCTTGTGCCACTTAGCCTAGAGGCTACTTTTTCTGCCGAGCATTTCTTATATGTGGAGGATGGTATTTTATGTCATCCACACTATCTCTAGTGTCATTGGTCATATGTCTTAGGTTTCTCCTTGGCCAAATGACGGTGTGCAACCATTAGCTTTGGGTCGAGACAAACCACCATTTTTCTCAACCTGATTGGATTTGCCATCTTGCTCCTTCACGGAAGTAGATACTGATAAGCATTTCATCTTTAGATGCCCCATTTATTATGAGTTTTGAGGCATATACTATTGCTCCTGCAAGGATGTAGGCAATGATCTCTATTTTCTCTAGATATCTAGACAAATGTTGTTTGGCCATTTATCTTCAAGAGGCCACCATCATTTAGCATTTATCCTTACATAACATCTCTTGGGATTCTAGAGCTCTCAAGTTGATCATCTAATTCCAACATGTTTGGGAGACTAGTAGCTCTAAATGGCCTTTGGATACTACTCTTATTGACACATATAGACCTATGAGATAATTTCTCTCACCTCTTCTGCTTGGACATATTCTTCCTTAGCATTATGGTGCTTTTTCTTCTTGATGCCATAGTTCAGCTTCTTCTCGTCGACATAGCTCTACTCTTCTCCTACCATACCCCAACCATAGGGGTAGATACAAGGGTTGCTTCAGCCTTGGATGTTATATTCGCTCCTAGGGGGAGTACCTTGGTTGACCCTTCTAATCCTTGATATTCCTTGATGACCATTATCTAATCTTGTATCAACCCCTTCAGTCTTGGGTACCAATGACTTTCCCATCTCCAGTCAAGACAATGATACTTGATTATCTTTAGTTTTCCTCAACATTTGCTATTTGGGGTTCTTGTTACCCCTTCTTGGTTATAACTTATATGTACTAGTTTCTTGACCACTTGCGTGGTTGGTCCCCTATTTCATATTTCTATGTTGTTGTTCTACCCCTTTGTGTGGCCTTGCTAGGCTTCTTTTCCTAGAAAGAAAGCTTACAATACAAACACCATTTAAACATTTTTGTTGTTCTTCCCTTTTGTGAGGTCAGAATATGTTGCTTGTCCCTAAGCAACTAAGGCCTTTGATCGTACATCAAACAAAGTGATGACATCAATTGGCTTGGTAGATCCTTCACATTGTTTTACTTTGAACCCTTTTTGGCCTTCATGTCTCACCTTGCATCTTCTTCTATCACATCATATACTTTGTTACCTCATTGGCAGGGAAATGGGGAAGCAGAACATAGATGGATGGAAGGCGAATGGAATTCAACCAAGGTAGTGTCATCTGGCCAAGTTGATGTACCTCTTTTCCTTGCTCACTACTGCTCTGTAGTTGTACATGGAATATGGTTTCTTTTTTTGTAGTTTAGGTTTGAGTTCTTGCCACCTTTGTTTGTTGTAACCAAATTATTGCTTCCTAATTTGAGGTGCTAACTCTAGGTACATAGTTTTCTCCACAACTGGGTCATGTTGAATCTTTTCAGCTCCTATAGGAGTATTCATTGGGTGTGTCCATTCATGTGCAACTTACTTTGGATTTTTATCTTCCGTGATCTTTGCAGAAATAGATTTCTCACACTATGTATTTCTGCGTTTGTTCTCCTCTCTTTTTCTCATTTCTATTGAGAGAGCAAAATGCTTTTAGTTACCATCTCTTACATACAAAATGGAGTTCCATTTTGAAAGTATGGTATAACTAGGTCATGAAGGTAGAATTCACACAACTGGCTTTATAGCTCAATGGTGCTTTTTTGATAGGCTCTAAAAAATGACGTAGGTGTATCTATTTTAGGAGACAATTCACAAAATATTCATGAATTGGAAGCTGAGCCATTGCTCTTTCAGAAAGATAACATGAACCCTAGCACGAGGGTCACATTCCACCATTTGCATAGTAAGTTAGGTCATGAAGGTAGAATTCACACAATTGGCTTTATAGCTCAGTGATGTTTTTTTGCTAGGCTCTAGAAAATGACCTAGGTGTATCTATTTTAGGAGACAAGTCACATAAAATATTCATGAATTGGAAGCTGAGCCATTGCTCTTTCAGATATACAGCATAAACCCTAGCACAAGGGTGACATTCCATCATTTGCATAGTAAGTTGAGCCATTTTCTCAACCTTTTCATCATCCTCATTTTTCAACTCTTCTTTAAATTTGCCCTCCAGCTCCTTTTCTTGGGTCCATACGTTCTTCATAACCCGTATGGCCCTATCCCTTTTCCACAATATTGTCTCAAAGGTTGGGTCCATCTGTCTGGGTTGATTTTGTCATATTGGTTTCATTGTTTGGAATACCTGGGGCAATGGTTGTAGGTTGGTCCTCATATGGTGCCTCTTCGATTGTAGGCTACACTAATTCAGCTTTTGCATGCTCTATCTCTTCCTCTGCTATCTTTTCCAGAGTATCTAGTTCATTCCTTTTATTTTTGTACTCTTGAATCCTTGCTTCCAATTGTTCACATTTTTCAGGGTGGCTTGCAACTCCATGTTTTCCCCTGCTGTTGCAGGAATTGGTTCTTCTAACTCTTGGGCTGCAGGCCCGAAACAAGAGGCCAACTCTGCATTCGGATGGAAGCCAAAGCTGCTGGATGTTGTAAAGTCTTCACTTATTCTATGAACATAAAGTCCTTTCTTGCAAGCTAAATCACTCTTAATCATGACAACCTTAGAAGCTGATTTTGATTTAGAATACTCATGACATGTTGGAACTTGGAAGTGAAAGATATCATAAAACATAAATTCAATCTTCTATTAACTCAATGGAATCTATTACATTTATATATGCTTCTACATTTATTAATTACTTTTATCATTCTAGAGTGTGTAGCTTTATCTTTGTTATATCTATCTATTTCCTTTATTATATAACTACTACCACATCCATCCAATCGCTCCCGATTGTACAGCACGAGGATGTCTTATTTTAGAATAACAATAAGATTACGAAATTGAATCTCAGGCGGGTAGGAAGAACATTCCAATGAGGACAATAGATCTTCTTCATAAGAAATCTGTTGATAAAAAAAGGATGAGTGGATTAAGTTATTTGACTCTATGCAAACTCCATCTGTCTGGTTGAAGAGTCAATGCTTGCCACTTGTGCAGGGACTCTGTCCTTTTCTGGTGTAGGTGCACTACAGTCCTGGCTGCATGAAAGCTGCTGTCATGGCTACATGGAAGATGCTGTCACAGCTGCAAGTATGCTACAGTCCAGTTTGCCCATTTGTCTGTCTTCTTTTGATCTCCCAGTGAAAATTGTCAAATTCTTTATTGTTCTGTGCATATCACTGTGTCTTTCTCTTGGTTGCAGATACTTTCATGCCTTAATTCTCTCCTTGCCACTTGCCATTTTACCAAAGCATTTTTAATTATTACATGAAGAGACTCCTTAATGCTAAGATTATTTGCTAATTGGAGGATGATAAGGATTATTTGCTAATTGGAGAATGATAAGGACTTGATAGAATTTGATGACTTTTACTTTGGTGAAACAAACCCTTAAAGAATGAAAAGCATGTAATGATGAGATGGTAAGGACAATACTAAGGGACTGGTTGAAAATTAGTTGTTTGGGAGTGATGAATGAATTGATTTACTAATAAACATACAGATATGAATGCAATTTTTGGTGACAAGGATGATTTACTAATAATCATACAGATATGAGTGAGCTTTTTGGTTACAAGGATGATTTTTATTTACTTCTTTCCTGGACTATGATATGATAACCAATATGGAGGAACATGTATTGAACAAATAAAGTACAACTGCAAATCTTTTGTAAAACTATGGTGTAGTAATTGGTATTTTTATTCGATGGTTGCTGATTGAGGTGTGGTTGGCTTAGATTATGATGAATGAATCTTAGTATATAACTTTGGTAGATGTGAGGTGTTATGAGTAAGAGAACTGTTGTGTTGACAGCAAACCACAGCAATGGATGATGAAGTTACAGATGCAAATTATACAAGACATGGTGATATATAGCATATGCAGCAAGTGAAATGAGAATGCTTTTAAAAATTTGGGACATCGTAATATTTTAATGAAATTCAAAAGTATTGTATTATAGTAATAAAGCATGAGCAACAACGATATCCATATATTAGACTGGTGGATTTTACAAAACAGATTTCAAGTTCCAAGTTTAAGTCCACAAAACTCTACCAAACTTAAAGAATCAATCAAGCATCTAAAATAAATCCTATGCATTGGCATTTATTGGGCACACCGAAGCCTCTGATATTCTGTGAGAAAACATGCATTAAGAAGTCATGGTCTCGTCCAAGGATCCTTTGACTTTCTTTAGAAATTTTTTAGGGTCTTCAGTGTCACAGACCTGGGTTCTTAAAGGCCTAACAATCTTGCCGTTGATTTTCTTTTTTTTAACTGAATTGAGTATCATGAAAACTTCTTGTGTGCAATATGACAACTTAAGGTTTGCATCAAGCAGTTCTAGACTGAGTATTTGCTTAAAGGTGTCTAACTGCAGAAATTATGTGCTTTTTCTTTGCTGTAACTTTTGGATTTTCCTGTTACTTTGTTGGGTCTTCTACAATGGAGATTGTTCTGATCCTTTGCTGTAACTGAGGATATATGTTGGTGTTAAGCTCTTATATTTTTTCGCTTCTGATTCAGCAAGAGCCTCATAGTGGTTTGAAAGGCTAACCTGTTGGGTTGATGGGATTGCTTCATTGTTATTCATTACATAGGCTTGTTGGAATTTATCTTAGTTTCGTTTCTTGCTTTTGTTGTTTGGACCTATCCCAAGAATGTTTGGTGGTTGCATTTTGTCCTTTTTTGGGGTAACTGTTCCTGTGGTACCTTATGTATCTGATTGATTTTCTGCTCTTGATTTGTTGCTGGTCGCTGTTGTTCTTGCTCTGGGTGTGAGTGGCTAACTTTTGCTAGATGGCCACGCTTTGTGACAACCTACAGTGAGATGGAATTTTCTTGGTGCTCCTACTCAATCCTCTGATATCCCTTATTATCCTATCTCACAATGGTTTCTGCACATCTCTATGAGAAGCTCTAATATGTTCTCCAATGACATTTCCTATCTTCCTATGTAATGATCCTACTGGTATGGAGCTAGGAGGAGGGGAAGCCTAATCCAAACAAGAATAGTACTTGGTATATTCTCAGTTGGGTTGAAGATAGGTGGCTATAGATTCATTAAAAGACTATATTTTATCATAAAATAGGTGCCACCCGGGACAGCTTGATTACTTTCTTGTTTCAAGGAGGAGATGGAAATAAAACAGCCCTTTGGCATTATCAGGATATCAATTGCTCTAGCTAGCTGTCAATTCTCTTGAATCCAAGATCAGGAGTCTTAGGTCCAAGGACAACACCCATGAACTTGTAAAGTAGAAGCTCTCTTTTTCAGCATCTAGAGCTTCTGATCCAAGGTGAATTTTACCTTAGGAGAGTTATCTTTCTTTTGGTAGCAACAATTTTGTTTTTATGAGATGAATGAGGGTCATGGTTTTTCTTTCGGTGTGGTACTGGATAGATTTGAATAAGCCATCCTTACAGAATAGGTTTTTCTTATTTGAAACAAGTAGTCTCAAGTTAGATAGATTGTTGATGGACTGGGATCTGTGAGGAGTTAGAGAGGAGGGATGAATGCCTCTACTTGGCTCAAAGGTGTGGCTAGGGGGAGATGGTTTGGGTCGGAACTGATTAATTAAAGAGCCAAAGGGTTATGAAAGCCCTTCCACAACAACCACTCCCATGTAATGTGTCAGCAAAGAAATATTGGTGTATGACTGAAGCTTGTTATGGATGGTGTGCATGGCAAATACATTGGTTTTCTTGACATGGATAGAAGTTATGCGAGTTAGAATGGTGGGCGATAAATTACTATTGAATATCGACCTATTGACACTTATGATGTGATTTTGTTTGAAACTGTGACCTCTCTCTTAAATTTCTAGACCCATGTGTTTTATAAGTTGATAGTATGTTATTTGGAGGATTTTTAAAGATAACTTCTTTTGTGTGAACTTGAAATTTTTGAGCATGAGCGGAGCAGTGAGTAAGGGCAACAGTGCAGCGAGGAAGTCTGGTCTGAAGAGGTGATGTAACACAGCTGTGGTGTGTGCTGAAGATGAAGAGGACAAAGATGCTGATGGAGCGGTGGAGGTTGAAGAGGTCGGCGCTGGTGATGGAGCAAAGGTCTTTGTGGGAGATGTGCTCTCCCAAACCCTGGTTGGCTCCTCTAGTGGGTTTGTTGGCAGCAGAGGAGACTCTATTTTTGGTGATGAGGGTTTGGTTGCAAGCTTTGATGCCTCTGATGTGGAAGTTGAAGAGGTGGGTTTCCAAACTGATGAGGGTTGGGAGATGGAAAATGCTGATGTTTCAGATGAGGATCTGCGCACCCTTGAAGAATTTTTTGCCCCTTTTTCCTGTGATGGATTTGGCTTGCATACTGGGTTTGAGTATGATCTTCTTGATGAGGAAGAGGAGTTCCTTCTTGATATCCTCTTAGAAGCTCGTAGGAAGTTGCGGGGGTGTGAGGAAGTAGGGAAGAATGTGGAGTCTCATTCTCCTTTTTCTAGGATACGTAAAGGTTTCCTTACTCAAAATGCTATTTCTCCTCCTCTTTCTGAAGCTCATGTTGGTCCTCCCTTGACCCCTTAGATTTCTAAGCCTCCCACTTGATGGGTTAGCTAGTGCGGTTGAGAGTTTGTGCAAAATTGCTTCTGCTTCTTCAACTGTTACTGCCCCCGCTTTAGAGGAGTTTTACACTAAGGAGGTATGTGACTTGTCTAATCAGCAGATTGAGATTGACTGTAAAGTTACAGATGAGTCTTTGGACTAGCTTAAGACCTTGTTGGCTGGGAGATTCTGTGGTAAGCGTCCTAATATCCATGCTGTTAGAAGATGGGCTCTTCGAGTTTGGAAGATTAGAGTTGAGATTACTGCATTGTGTAATAGTTTCTTTCTGTTTTCTTGTCCCTGCGTTGAAGATTGTTCTAGGGTCCCTCATGAGGGCCCTTAGTTTCTTGGCTCGAATGGCCTTTGTCTCCAAATGTGGTTCCCTAGTTTCAACCCAATGACAAACACTTTTGAGTTTCCTATTTGGGTTTGTTTGCCAGGGCTGCCTTTTTGGAATAAACAGATTTTCATGTGTATTGCTAATTCCTTTGGTCAATATTGTACTATGGATAAGGCCACCAAATCAATGAAGCGTCTATTGGCTGCTAGATTTTGTGTGTTAGTGGAGAATAATGTATTTTTCCCGCTAAGATTACTTTATCTTCTAAATTTGGTAAGTGGGTGCAGCAGGTTGATTATGAAGACTCTGATTATTTGTCTTTTTTGTGCAAAAGTGGGTCATGCCTCCTTTACTTGCTTGAAGAAGAAGAAGCAACATGCTGTTTGGAAGAAAAAGGAAAATGTGACAAATGTTGTAGAAGACTCCACTATATGTCAAGAGATTTAGAATATGTTGTTGATGATCCCTCTAAGTTGGACCTCTTTGTTGATTCTTTGGGCTTGGCTGATTCTAATGGTGGTCTTGTTTCCTCCCCTTGTAACAAAAAGCTGAAAAGATTGGTGGAGAGGAATCCCTGTATTATGATTCAGCAAAAATCTTTGGAACAATTCTTTAAACCACCTTGACTTGGTTTTGTGGGGTGGTATCCCCTGCTGTGTTTCACTCTGTTTTTGGTTGTCTTTTTGGCTGTGTTGGGCTGTCTCATCTGATGGTTGTTCCTTGTCCTGCTGGCCTTATTGCTGAATCTTTCATGATGTAAAAGGGATCAGGGCCCTTTCAAAATCCCTGCTTATCTAATCAAAACTTCTTTTGTGTGTATAAGAAAAAGAGTTCGGTTAGGACTTGCAAATCAGTCATCAGCATAGTTTTAGTCCAACTTGAATAATATAACATCAAAAAAGCAATTTGATTTTACTTTTTTGTTGTCTATTAGTGAAAAGGATTGAATTTCATCATGAATTTTTTGTATTTTATTGTGATTGTATTGCCTATTTTTTACCATCTGTATCTGTTTTTGATCTCAATGTTTGAATGGTATAATGGAAAAACGGACAGAATCATGCTTCATATAAACTAGATTGCTTTACACTATTCAATTATCAGATCAATAATCTGTAGCAAAGGCTACATGCGTTTGAGATCTAACATCTCATTATTAACTGAATTGATTGGACATCTTTTTGGATGCATCTTCTGGCAATTTCTTTCGTAAAACATTTGGTTTTATTATCCATGAGTTGTGATAGCATTTATGTGACACCATTCAGTGATACCATGTGTACCAATTGGCCAGTAGATGGAAGATCTTGAAGACAGTTATTTTAAATTTGCTGATGAAACTTTATTATTGGCTACTGATATTCAAGATGTGTCATGGTAACAGGCAAACTTTGGAAGACCTAAATATTTTTCTAGAATTCCTCACCTCGTAGACAATGATTGTTAGTTTATTAGGAAAATGGGAGATTTCACTGGAATGGAAGGATGCGTCCTACTTGGTATGACATGATTATAAAGCAAGATCAGTTGCAAACCCAACTATGCTTTGGATTATCTGATTGGAATGGAAGATATGTGTGCCTTGCTCAAAAATATCATTCAGTATTAGAACTACTAAAGAGTAAAGACTCTTAAGAGCATGTCAAAAACAATTCTGGCATAATGTGATTATTGCATTAATTCGTCTTTGTGGCAATTTCCAGTGCATCTCTACTATAACTATAATTAAGAAAATCATTCTTCAAGCTGACTTCTATCATGCTAGTTGGTGAAATCCCAGCTTTGCCAGCATTGAATCAGCAGGTTTATACTACTTAAATAAAAACTAAGTAGCTGGTTTGCTGGGTTCTGGGCTGGGTCCTGGTCCTGGGTCCCTCCTGGTTCAGGTCCTGGTTCGGTTCGCCTGTGGGTTCGACCAGGGTCCTTCATTTTTGGGTCTGGTTCGCCCAGGCAGAACCCAAGAGAACCCGGGCAGAACCCAGACAGAACCCAGGCGAACCAAGACAGAACCTGCATGCCTAGGCATCCAAAAAGTGTTCTTTTGAGCATTTTTTTAATGTTTTATGGAGTTTGACTTTGACACACGCCCAAGGGAACCCTAAAAGTGACCTCTAATCACTTCAAACACCTTAACTACCTCATTCTTATTCATTTGTTTTGCTCTTTTTGACAATGTCAAAAGCATGGCTGCATACAGATTAGGCGAAAGACCTTTCCTTTTAGTTTAGCAATGCATGGAAGATTCAAAAAGTATGCTTGATATTACAAAAAGATATGTGTTTATACACTTCGATTGTGCAGTCACCCTTTGGTTCTTTCAAAGAAAAATCTGCCTATGCCACTGTTTTTATTATAACTCTACTCAGTTGGCTTCTTTATTCAAAATCATACAAATTGAACCCTGGCATCAATAGATTCTGTCTATCAAGCTACCACAATTCAAGTTTCAACGATGAATATTTATCATGCATGTTTTAAATGACATTCAAGTTTATGGTGGTTTTGTTGTTTATATGATGTATGTGATATTTTAATCCTAATTCTTGCTTCAAGGCTGCATATATATATATTTTATTTTTACATGTTTTTTGTACTAATGAACCCAAAACGAACCGAACCCACCCCCCAAAAATTTTAGCCGAACTGGTGAACCGAACCCCTGAACCTGAACCCGAACCGGTAACTTAGAATAAAAACAATTTAAAAAAAATAAATCCAAATCAAATAGGAAACTATTGTCGTTGGTTTTGGGAATATGAATTCAAATCTAATAATATTAGTTTTGGGAATATGAATTCAAACTTTAACATTATTATAACTTGTTTTGGTTTCACAGTGGTTGCTTTCTTTTTGTTCAGGATAATAATCTGTTGTAACCTGATTTTTGCAGTGGTGCTGAGGTGGGTAGGTTTGTAACCATGATACGGAATACTTCCCCAGTTTTGAGAGCATGTGCTGCATTTGCACTTTTACAGGTATTTTGGGCATGATTTTCAAATTATTAAATCGTCTGAGATGCTAACATGCAAATGGATGGTAATTAATGAGCTGAACATTTTGCTTAATTGTATCTTGTGAGTGCAGTTCACCATGCCTGGAGGAAGGCATACTATGCATCATGCAAGTCTTCTGCAAAAAGCAGGAGCTGGGCGTGTTCTTAGGGGTGCAGCTGCAGCAGCAACTGCACCACTTCAGGCCAAAGTTTTTGCCAGGATCGTTTTAAGAAATCTTGAGCATTGTTCTCTGGTGACTAAAATGTAGAGTAACATAGATTCGTGTCCAGTTTCTGGTACCAGGTCTCTCTGTATTAAAGGTTCATCTCCAAAGATACATTTGGTTGTATTTGTAATCCCAAGACTTTCACTATTATTGATTCCTTCTTCCTTTCACCATAGTCATCGATTAATGGACAAGGGAGAGGTTGATGCATAAAGTCTTTCATTTCCAACCCATCAAGAAAGCTCCCTTCCATCAATTTCACCGGTACTACATGGTATTTGTTCACTGTACAGTATGATATAAATTCAAGTTCTTACTTTATATATGTTGTGCATTTATATTGCTTTAGTTATGTGCAAGATAAGCATCTTTCTTTCAACAAAATAATATTTTCCAATTATTTACAAATATAACTATACTCATTTATATTGTTTGTTGAATACCAGAAGTGACTTACGGTGCAGGAATTGTTACTGCAGTTACACTTTTTGTTATGTTGCACAAGATATTTTTGTTCGAGCAACAAAGCTGTTTGTAAACATCTACACAACCACCAAGTATCACATCAAGTAGGACATGAAATCTATGTTCCACAGATTCTGGGATGGGGACCATGGATCTAAATTTTGGATGGTGGCTGGCTATAGGGAGAGAGAGAGAGAGAGAGAGAGAGAGAGGGAGGGAAGGGGGGCGAGTTAGGGAGAGGGAGGTTGAGCCCCTAGTAGGTTTGAGAGACAACACCCCTCATAGACCACAAGGACCACCATCATACATGCTGTATCTCACACACCCCTCATAGACCACAAGGACCTTCATCTACGCAACCACCAAGTATCACATCAAATAGGACATGAAATGTATATTCCACAGATTCTGGGATGGGGACCACAGATCCAAATTTTGGATGGTGGCTGGCTATAGAGAGAGCGGAGGCGTGGGGGAGGTTGAGCCCCTAGTAGGTTTGAGAGACAGCACCCCTCATAAACCACAAGGACCTTCATCATACATGCTATATTTCACAACTTCATCCCAATGTTTTTTCTAATGGACATGCTGCATTTTATAATTTCATTGCATGCACACAAATATACATACATATATATATATATAGAGAGAGAGAGAGAGAACCCCTAGCTAGTAGGTTTGAGGGACAACACCCCTCATAGACCACAAGGACCTTCATCATACATATTTCATCCCTATGTTTTTTCCAATGTACATGCTATATTTCATAATTTCTTCCCAATGTTTTTTGTCCTCATTTTAACCGAATCTTTAAAGAACACACACACGTACTTATAATATACATATATAGATACATATACATATATCTATGTATATACATACCTATGTACATATATACATACACACATATGTACAGAGAGAGAGGGGGGGGAGGGGGGTGACAACACCCATGGTCCCCTCATAGACCACAAGGACCTTCATCATACATGCTATATTTCACAATTTCATCCCAATGTTTTTTCCAGTGTACATGCTATATTTCATAAGTTCATCGTGTGCACAAACAAAGGTATATATATATATATATATATATATATAGAGAGAGAGAGAGAGAGAGAGAGAGAGAGAGAGCCTCTAGTGGGTTTGAGGGATAACATCCCTCATAGACCACAAGGACCTTCAATATATATATAGGTTTGAGGGATAACATCCACAAGGACGACCATCATACATGCTATATTTCTCAATTTATGCTGAACATTAACCATCCCCCACCCTCACTACTTTATTTTATCTCTACTAAGTCTGAGGTGTTAGTGACATATTTTGAAATATTTGAACACCAACTTCCTAAAGTTAAAGATTAGAGAGTGCATATGAGTAAACAAAAACAAAAACAATTGTTTTAGTAGTCTATTTTGCATCTAATACAATGTAAATATTCCTTTTTTCTTTCAAGGCCAACTATTAAAATTATGTTGCTTGTTTATTCAAAGCTTTGACATAAATCAAAATTGTTAGCATGAAAAGAAAAATAGTGGGTATGCCTCAATTTTTGAGACATTCGAGGAAGTTAATGGAGTTTCCATGCCTTCTAACTGACTCCTCCCTATCCCTTCAACAACCTCAATAGGGGGTCATATCATAAACATCACCTCTATAAGGGGAATGTCTCGGGGATGTTTCCCCTCTAGTGGTTGTGGTGTGGGGAATGATAAGGGGACACATCTTTTTGCAAACATATTTTTGGGGCTTGGAACGTGTCCTTGTGGAATACTACAATAAATCTAAAAAAGAACTATCATTCAAAAAAATGTTTCCCCTCTAGTGGTTGTGGTGTGGGGAATGATAGGACACATCTTTTTGCAAACATATTTTTGGGGCTTGGAATGTGTCCTTGTGGAATACTACAATAAATCTAAAAAAGGACCATCATTCAAAAAAATATGTCCCCTCTATAAAGGGAAGATCTTGAGGATGTTTCCCCTTTGGTGATGGTGGTGGGATGGACACTAGAGGGACATGTACTTGTTTTACAAACACCATGCTTTTTGTAGTTTTGAGTGCATCCCCGAGGAACACTATAGGAAATCTACAAAAAGGATCTATCAATAAAAAATACTCCCCCTCTACAGGGGAAATGTCTTGAAAATGTTTCCCCTCTAGTGGAGGTGGTGTGGGGAGCACATTACCATTTTGCAAATGCCTTGTTTTTTATGGTGTGGGGGATAGTAGAGGAACCCATTCTTGTTTTTCAAAGACGCCCAAGTTTTTTTTGGGGTTGAGCTTTGTACCTATATAACATTGTAAAAAATCTGCAAAATGCTCTATTAGTAAGAAACTTTATATTTCTTTATGATATGGATGGTTGTTTATATGCGATATAGGTTCACCAGTGAATATTAGGGCACAATTAACATCTTTTTACAAGGGTCACCATCATATTTCTTGTAACATTTCTAACATTAACAAAAAAGTAGCCTATCAAAGACAATATTTGTGCAATTTGTCTTTGTGCAATTAGTGTAACATTGCAAGAAATCTATGAAAAGATTTATTGATCAGAAACTAAAAATATCTTTATGATATGGATACATATTTGTACTTCATA
>VDFB02268314.1:0-21989 GCA_007258455.2 Sequoia sempervirens | reverse complement strand
AAAATTGGACATGGCCAAATATTTTGGGGAAACGATCAAAAAAATCATGGACAAATAAGTTGGATGGCAGAGATCATAGCAAGAAAATTTGAGAAGATGAAAATTCGCCTAAGGCATTGGCAAGGAAATTTTCAAAAATCAAAAAATTATTGGCCAATAAAACGAACGGGTTGGAATGGACACATAAAATAATTATTTTAATTATTTTAATCATTTATTTTCCAACACCAAAAAAGAGATAAGTCTTGAAGATTTCGAAATTGGAAAGAAAGATAAAGATCTTTGTTAAACTGGAAATGAAATTAGAAACTTTCCCGGACGAGTTTATTGAGGATAGAACTTGCCATACGAAAGCAAAGTGAAAGATGAGTTCAAACTTGATTCAAAGGAAACATTGCAAATTTACTAAAATGATCGACCCTCTCACTTCTATAAGTGATTTCGTTTTTCATTTGTGCAATCACTCGATTTTGAGAAGAAAAGTTGTGAGAAAGGAATTGTTTAAGGCAAAAGGTTGAAGAAATTTGCAGCAAAGTGAAGGAAATAATCTGTTATCAGCTTGCATTGCTATCGTGATCACGTCTCCAAGAAATCACAAGGCAGATTTTTCTTGTCCATTTCATGTTAACATGAAGCTTCACCATTTATTTTCTTGCCAGCTTGTTATTTTTCGTGAAGTCTAGTTTGATTACCAGCTGGAATGTTCTTTCAAACTGATTTTAATGTCGAATTCTGATTTTCCTTTCTTCCTTCTCTTGCAGATCTATTTTTCGAAGCAGCCAAGATGAAATTTGCAAGCAAAGGTGTCCAAACTCAATCAAAGATTAAGTCCAAGTGGGAGCACGTTCTAGACACTGATCTTGGCCACGTAGATCTTGAAGACTTCCGGAAGAGAATGTACGGGACTGACGGACGTTTGCCTACACCAATCGCCATGAGGATGATGCGCAACGGAATCGTCCATGCAGCTGGATTTCCACCAGCAAAAGAATGTCCTGAGCTGATGGCAGAATGCGCACTACACTACAACGCACAAGACAGACAGATAGAAGCTCCTGACGGAAGGGTCCTTGTCTACTTGTCCGAGCCAGCAATCCAGGAGACTTTTGGCATTCCAGTGTACAACCGAACATCCTATCGCACCAAGCAAGATGCACTCAAACTTTATCAAAGTCGGAAGGATCTCTGTGCATCCAACATAAACAAGAATTGGTTATTAAAACCAAAGCCTACTGCAAGCAAGATGCCAAAAAAATTGATCAGAACCCACTTCAAAGAGGAATATGGTGATATTGTTCTGCTACTTAACAGAATAGTAGGCAGTGCCCACGGTGCTCCTTTCGAAGAATGGATGTACTATTTTATTGACGAAATAATCACTGGAGTCAAGATGTTCAATTGGTCCAGGATGATTAGTGACAGCTTGCACGAACAGTTGGTCAACTTTGAGCAGACCAAAATTTTTCACATGAGCTCTTACATTGTATATTCACTCGCAAGATATTATAAGTATCCTGGCTTGACGTGCAAAGGCGTGGTCGGCAATGGCGAGGGGAAATTGAAAGTCTACGATTGCTACCCACAGCTGCAGCTGAAAGAGAAGTCCCACTTCCGGAGAGCTCATGATGCATTTTTGATGTATATCACCCGGCTTCTTCAAGGCGGAACTCACCAAAGACTCTCGCATGAAGCCAAGAGCCTGATCAGCCGGTATGGATTCTGGTTTATTCAATATCCTAAGTTCACCTACATCAGAATCCAAGGATTTTCCGGAAATCCTTATAGGCTGCCTGTCTATCCGACTAACAGGATGGTATTGCTGGAAGTGCTAAGGCAACTAGAAATATATCAGAACATCCAAAGGCCTAAGCAGAAAGCTGCTGTCACCTTCCCCTTTTTCATCGGCAACATGGAGGAGTCATGCCCGACAGCACAAGCAGCAGAGGTTGCTCGACTGGAGATTCAGCAATATCCATTTATTTCATACAAATCCAGGAACAACTTCGATCCGCTCCATCACATCAAAACTGTGGACGGAGAAAGGTATAAACATCGGGTTGACTTAGAGGACTTCTGGGCCAACGCAGCCGATGAATATGATGTAAGGAGAAGGTTATGGTCAAGGCTGCCATTAAGCATGATAAGGGCGACAGAGCTCTTCAAGATACCTGACCAACTGCAAGATGATGGAATATACTTGCAGCCAGGCTTCAAGGAGAATGAGCCGCTTCCACCTATAAAATGGTTTGAGCCTGAGATGGGTGATCTAGCCACTTTGATGCGCCCTGTTTTCAAGTACTCTCAGTGGTGGATAGATCGGCAGGTGGAAGTCTTAAAACAGAGAAATTTGCAATTTACCTATGAGTTGATGGGCGATACCGAGTCATGTTCTTCGAACGCCGGTGCATCTCATGCAGATGGGCAGACGGATGCTGCCAACTCAAAGAAGAGGAAAGAAGCTGATGCAATACAAGACAAGGGTAAAGAGATAGATGAAGGGCCTTCGCGGAAGAAACACAAGTCTAAACCCCTCCAGTCGGCTACTTCCAGGAACATAGAAGAGATGCTTGCCTTGGATAGAGAATCCTTGGAAAATGCCAAAATCCCTTCTCCAGTTGAAAATGTAGAGCCAATTCAAGTAGAAGATGATGATCAACCCTCTCCAGCAAGCACAGAAATCTTAGGATCGGATAACGACACAGACATCGAGGATAGAGAATTCGAGGAAGGAATGATTTCCGCCCTCAAAGGCATTCAAGAGGACCCATCCGTCCAGGAGATCCAGGATATGCAGTTGGTCCAAGAAATTCAAAGTATGCCGGAAATTCAAGAAGATCAGGAAGTGCAGGGCATACAGGACGACCAAGAACAACAAGACGTAATTGAGCGGCCAACAGTTCCAGAATGGCTGAGGGAAAGATTGAAAAGAAAAGCGCCAGTGGAGGTCCTTGAGGAGGACAATGACACAGATTTTCTGGCCAGATTAGAGCAAACTGCCCCAAGGAAGAAGGCCAAAAAGTTCTCTACCATCCAGAGAGATGAAGCTGGAAATCGCACGGTGCAAATTGCAGTGCCTGCAGCCGACAAGTTTCAAGACGAGATTTCCCCTGAGGAATATGCTATCACAACTGTCAACATGGGTCCAACATCAAAAGGGCAGGTAGTCGAAGACTTGTATAATTCCGTGGCCACCATCAAAGCCAGGTTAGAAAAGGAAGTTGCCAAGAAGAAAGAGTACAAGAAAGAAATCCAGCGCCTAAAGGACTACATCCAACACTTGACAAAGCCACTAAACGAAGGTGAACAGGTGGCGCCTTTACCTCCAACCGCTTCACAGGAACCAGATGCAAATTTTGAAGAAGAGTTGACAACAGCGAGGGAAGCTAAAAGCTGGATGGTTGGAAGGAAAGAAGAAGCGTTGATGTTTGTAGAAAAGTTGGCACATATAAATGAACAGGCTTCCTTCATGCTTTCACGAATTGCAGAACTTGCGGAGTCATGGAGTAGTCTTGAGGATATTCAGAGCAGGATCATCCCATGCATCCGGGAACTGAAGGGCATCTCAAAGCAAAAGTTGATTGAGGACAAGGTTATCGAAGCTGGAGCAGCATATGACTTCAACGGATGGTACTATGCTTTGATCTCAAGGAAAGGAGTCCTCGAAAAGGTGAAGCAGGATAGTGGTAGAGTTGAAGAACAAGTAAAGGAAATTCAAAGAAAAATCTATGAGATGGCTGCAGATATGCTAGACAAGGAGGTTGTCCGAAGGAAACACTTGCGGCCAAGAAGTTTGAAGGAGCAAGTACAGAAAGTTTTCTCCACCACCGGGCCAATCATGAAAGAGGGATTCACCAGAGTGTTCGAATTCATGGCCATCAGAAGTTCTTTCTTGTTACAGGAGCTAGCATGGGCTACTATGTTTGCAGAATGTGCCGAGAACTTGGATTTGCTGGAGTACAACATCAGCGTGCTGCCCGACATTATCATGGAGGAGGTCGACCTGATAGTGTCTAGGTTCGCCGAACGTGAGGCTGCACAAGTGGATAAGGATGACACTCCAGTTATCTAGTGTTCTCTTCAGTTAACTGATTGTGGTTTTGGAAACCCTAATTAGGGTTTAGTTCTGTTTAATCTTGGCCATTGATCTTGGATCAATCTCGGCCGTTCTTTGTAATCTTGAAAAACTATATAAACCCCCCCCTCACTCTCTCATTCTCATTAGAAAATTCATTAGAAGATTAGAAGGTAGAGATATAGAGAATAGAGATTAAGAGTTAGAGCAGATTTGAGATAGTTAGAAATAAAGAGAGAGTTCTTATGAGATTGTTGTGAAAAGCTACTTTGATAATGAAGTTCAAATGCATGAGGTGCTTTGAGTACTTGATTGTTGAATAGTTGCATGGTCGCATGTTTTCTTTCTCACTTAGCAGATTTGAATTAAAATGTATGTTAGAAGAATGATTGATTGATAACGGAGATTAGTGAAACCGAGCTCATACTTTCTTTGGGTGGATGATTTCACTCGATGTGCAAAGTTAGACTGAGCTTTACTGTGGATGCTTAACTTCTGTTTTAATAATTGTTGTTCAATCTGATGGCAATTATTTATCACGTGAAAATCAAAAGCACATTCCTAGAAGATTGCACTTGCTATGCGTAGTTGTCGTTGAACGTGGCGAAACAGAGTATGGTTTATTGGGTTTCACTTAGTCTTCGTCTTCTCTTGATTTCTTAGGAGTAGCATAAAAGTCTCTAAACCCTAAATCTTTTTTCACTTTTTTATATAAAATCAAAAAACCCAAAATGATGCTGCATTTATGTCCCCACTTCTCCGAATGACTTGCAAAATCTTACTTGTGCCCACAGCAAATCACATCCATACCACAGAGCCTATCCGCGTTCATCTTAAACATTGGAATTACCCTATGATCTCACTTGCAATCTTAGCATAGGAAGTAGTTTTTCAAGAGAGAATAGAGCGTCTGTGACACTTTGTTCTAAAATGTTTTGTGTCATAAAACACGCAACAGATAGTAAACCTTGTATGACTCTAGTCTCGATATTTCTTTGGATAGTTATAAACTGTTAGTAATCTCTCTCTAAAATGCTTTGTGAACAGCTAGAAGCTGGAAGGTGATGAGAGATTGATTAGCGATGAAAAGCTTGAGGCATCTTATGAGGAAGTCATGCCAACCAAAGAAATGATCAAGCGTGATGTCACAACTTGTAGCCATGGAACTGAGCTGGTGGTTAGAGGGAGTCCACTTCCAAAAGTCTTCTTTGCAATCTTTGAAGCAGGGATCAAGAGGGGGTTTTGTAACTCACTGAGAAGAAGTGAAGATTACTGTATTGCAAAGCTAGGTGCTAAATCCTTAGAAGATCCTTTCAGCTGCTGAGATCAGAATTGTTCAAGACTGTCATCTGGATTTGTCATCAGTAGCTCCGCAAACCTATTCAGAATAATGAGATCTGAGATGAGGTCGAGGAGGACTATTCTGAACTCTCTTCAGTACCAAAGGTGTGCACTGGAAAACATTTATCTAAGTCAAAGTGTTGCGAGGCAATCTTGGGCCGAGAATTGAAGGATGATGCAGGAGTGCACGAAGAAGATTTGGAGGTACATTGAGCTGAAGAAGATACGTCTTGTGCAGCTAAGCATAATATCACGAGATACTTGCATAGACAGTTGGATGGCATGGATTGAAGAGATATTTCTTGGTGAGATGCACTATGACTTTAAATTATGGCGAGGAAAGGTCTTGATGGGGTGATTACAGCGAGGAAGGCGAGTTCATGCAGCTTGCATAGCCTTTCGGGGAAAGGTCAACCGTAAGCTCCTTACCATTGTTTGGACAATCAATGGAGTCTACTATTATTCATTGTGAGTTGTGTGAAGCCTTCTATCAATCCTGTGTTTCATGACAGCTCCAAGCATGTTGAGATCAAGTACCACTATATCAGAGATATGGTACTGCGGAAGGCTGTACAGTTGAGGTACATCAACACTGATGAGCAGATGGCAGATATTCTCACCAAGCCTCTCGCCAGGATAAAGTTGTGTACTTTCGAGATAAGCTTGGTATGATGGAGAATCCAGCCTTAACTGAGAAAGAGTCTCAGCATCAGTGACCCTGTTTAATGAGTTCTTCTCGGTGAGAGAAGTTCGAGGTGAAATCCCTTGTTAATGCATTTTCTTCTGTGACGGAAGAATTTGAGGTGAAAGCCCTTGTTTCCACCCTCTGTGAGTCATGGTGGATGTCATGTTTGACTCCATGACATATGTTTGTACTTGTGTTTCACCCTCTGAAGGAATGCTTTGTTAGAAAGTCCGTTAGAGGTGACAACATCGCATAAGTGATGAACTTATTACTACTATTGCACTTTCTTGTGTGAGGAAGAATTTGGGGTGAAAGCCCTTGTTTCCACCCTTTGAGGCGAGATAAGGTGGATGTCGTAATAGTATTGTGACTCTCCGCTGGCAACATCATGAGAGAGTGATGATCTTCTTGTACTTGTGTTTTCACCTTTGGAAGCCACGCTGAGTGAAAGTCATTGAGGAGTGACAACATCAGCATGAAGTGATGAACACTAATTGCCATGTGATGGTTGATATCGAGACGATATCCAATATCACATTGAGGTGATATTTCTCTCTTTATATTTGATTGCTGGCAATGATGGCAGATGGACCTCATATGGAGATGATTCGTTTTATGCAGCTAGAAGTTCTCTCCCTAGCTGAGAGGGAGTGTTAATGTTATAGCAGATTCGGTAGTTCCTTCCAGCTCAGCTCTTTCGTGGAGACATAAATTGAATGATAGCCGTTGGCTATTCAATTTATATTTATTGTTATTGTTTATCTTCACATGGTATGGCCGACATAAGAAGATACTAATTCATCTTGATTTGTTATTAGAAGATATTTAATATTTATTTGAGGCCGACTATCTTTAAAGGATATTGGCAATTCCATTAGAGGCCGACATGAAGGATTTTAAGAGAGGCATCTCTCCCATTCACTTGTATATATTCACCTTGACTTGCCCATTGTAATTATCAAGAAAAGCTCGATTGTTCACAACAATTCTGTATGATCAAGTGCGAATGTATGTTCAAGTGCGAATGCATGTTCAAGTGTGAACAGATCAGACAATAAGGTGCGAATGTATCACAATGCAGTGCGAGCATATATGATAAAGTGCGAACAGATCAAACAATAAGGTGCGAATATATCACAGTGCAGTATGAGCAGATCACAGAGCTAACATCTCACAGATGATAAGTTCATGCAGGTGCGAATTTCAGTAAATCCGTATTCTGTCTCTGCCAGGTGCGAATTTCTGTAAGTCTATGCTATGTCAAGAGTGAGTTCTTCTCTGCACCTCAATATCAGATTGCGAATTGTTTTAGTGCCAGTTTGATACTTGCTACTGCATCTGTCAAGAGTACTGAACATTGGTCTTGAGTTAGACCTAATTGTAAAGTGATCTGTTGTCATTGTTTATATATATATAAGAGAGATCTTTGTTGCTGGGTTTTTCTCCCTCAAGAGGAGGGTTTTCCCAGGGTATATGCTGTGTTATTTTGTCTGATTTCGAATTATTTTCTGTGCATTTAATCTGTTCACTTAAATTTAACAGTAATTTCCCATCAGCGATGTTACATCCCCTTCCATGCCAATACTCATCTACCTATCATTATTATCAACTCCAGCAGAGCAATGCTAAAAGTACTGGGTTTCTCTCTGCACTTAATTACAGAAGTCGCACTAGAGGTGATGATAATTCCAGTGTCTGTAGCGTTGGGAGCAGTGACCATTCATCAATAGAGAGGGAAAGCGAACTACCCACGAGGAAAAAATACCTAAATAAAGAGACCCAAAACGGAACACAATTTTTCATGGAGCTCCAGAACACGAGCAGAGGTGGAATGACACAAATGAGTAAAGAAGTGCTGCAGGGAAGAGAATCTGAGGAAAGCCAACTCAATAAAATGATGCTTAAGGTGTGTGAAGAAGGTGATGTGGAAAGGGCTTTTGAGTTGCTGGAAGATATAGTGACAAGAGGTTACGTTCCGCGCGTTCAGCTATGCACACGGCTTATTAGAAGCCTTTGTAAATGTCGTAGAGTTACGATAGCCAGAAAAGTACTGGAAATTATGTTGATGTCTGGTTGTGAGGTTGACACGACGACATATGGTGCTTTGATTAATGGGTTTTGTATCAATGGCGACATGGATTCTGCATTGCAGCTTCTGACTGACATGACAGAACAAGGGTTATTTCCCGATTTTAGGATATATAATTCTATTTTACGAGAATTCTGTCGCCAAGGCAATTTTTATATGGCTTCCAAGTTTTTAGACGAGCTTTTGCAGGATGGTTTTGTTCCAGATATTTATACTTATACTATATTAGTTGATGCAATTTGCAAAGAATATGGGGTGGATGAGGCAGCAAGAGTCTTCGATGTGATCATAAGCAAGGGATGTGTTCCTGATAACATGATTTACACTGTTTTGATCAAGGGGCTATGCAAAGAAGGAAGATTCGATGAAGCAACCAAATTGATTGAGGATATGCCATTAAAAGGATGCCAACCATGTGTTATCACTTACAGCACCTTGTTCCTAGATTTCTGCAAGGCAGGCAGGTGGGAAGATGCAGCGAAACTTCTAGCTGACATGCATAAGGCTGGTTGTGGTCCAAATAGTAATACTTATAACATGCTAGTCTATTCTTGGGGTAAATCAGGACAACTTACTGATGCTATTGATAAAATGGAGAGCTTGGTGAAGGAATTCATTCCTGATGGAACAGGATTCGATCCAGTCCTTGCTTATACCTTGTTGATGGGACGCTTATGCAGGGAAGGCAAGATAGATGAGGCATTCAAGATGCTAGAAAAGATGAAAAATACAAACTATAAGCCCAATGTGTCCGCTTACAATAGCCTCATTCGTTATCTTTGTGAACAACATAGGATAGACCTGGCAATTAGTATATTGATTGATATGGTTGGAGAGGGATGCAAGCCCAATGAAACTACTTATGTTACTCTTATTCGAGGTATAGACGCCGAAGGATTGACAGATGAGGCTATGCAGCTTTACTATGAACTGACCGCTAGAGGTGCTATCAATATGAAGCTTTATTGAGAGAATAACAAATGCATATACGAAACAGAAGATAACGAAACTGATAGAGCTCGCTGATAAGGTATGAGCTATATCTATCATCTTCCCAGATTCTAAAAGCATAATTGCATGTTGATATGAAATGACTTTGGAAGTTCATTAAAATTGAGGACGCTTTATGGTTCTCAATAGTCTCACTTGGTTTTCACCTGGAAGGTCATTTTTCATGAGACCATGGATTTTTCAGTTGTTCATAGAGATGTCCATTCTCATCATTCTCTTGACAGATAGCAGTAATAGCAGCAATGTTTGAATTTTTGTATGAAATCCCCAGTTACCATAGATAACAAGAAAGCGAGACAAGTTTGGTGTAATATATTTTGAACAAGTTATTGAATGGTGAACTTCATGTAGAAAGCAACATTTAGATCTATGGTAGATTTGTTGCAAGAGCCCTTTTTAAGGACCATGGTCTCATGTGCTTCTCAGAAATTCCAATTAGCAAGCTGAATCGAAGATTCTCATCCAGATTCACATCCAAGATGAATGTAAACTTATTTATAGTAATGAAGTATTCAGATCACATAAGCTATAGACTGATGTGCAATTTACAGTATTGGACATTATCAGTGGATGCAACTGCCAGGTTAGAACGAAAATAGAGCCCTATTTAGTGATTTGAATTTTATTTTATGTTGCAAGTTTATAAGGGCAGCATTTTAGGCATTATAATTATGGAATGCCAAACTTTTCTGTAGGTCTTTAGTCTTTGCATATTCGAACGTAGGGAATAATAACTGGTGCAACAGAAGTGACAGTGCATACTATAAGGTTTCATTTGTTTCACTTTAAATATATAGAATTATGCACTTTAGTAACTTCTTTTTTGTATTAACCCACAGTGAAACCTAATCCTCTGGCATTTAGTGTTGGAATATTAAGTTTTACCTTAATAAAGTCACCTTAGTGACTTGTTTATTTTTGTTATAAAATAATTAGTTACATTCCTGTAGGTTGGTTGTTCAGGAAGTTATGGTGGAGAGGTTTTATAAAAGCCAAAATCAACTTTCAGTAATATTACTATCATTTTATGTTTAACACTGTGCAGACGTAGATGCTATTTAATTTTTCCAATATGGTATCAGAGAACAGGGAGGTCAGGCATGAGGATTTTGATCATTCTTGCTGCATTGTTTTGGTATGGGTGCTGCTGCAATGAACCCTGCTGCTAAAAAAATAAAGATTGTAATGCTGTTTGCTGGTCAGAAGAAGCAGTCTGCAGAGGACGATTTGAGGGAAGTCTACACTGCAGGAGGGTTTGTTTATTGGATGGTGCAGCAGTTAAAGTTTTCAATGTGAAATGAAGGAACACCCATTTAACAGAAGTTAAGTTTTCAATATATTTAGTATTTAACAGAAGCATAGCAGCATGATTAGAAGCATTGCAAAAATTTTAGTTTTTGCAAACTATATGGTTGAACCCTGATAGCAATATCACAATTTGACTCGCTATGGAAGATACCTCCTATTTATCATCTCTTTTATGCCACTCTAATAATTTATTTGCATCTGTATTCAAATTTGCAAACCTTTATTTTCATCTGTATTCAAATTTGCATACCTCGACATAATTTCTTAAAATGAATTTGCAAAACCTAAAAATTTTGCAATGCTTATCATGCTACTATGCTTCTGTGGAAGATACCTCCTACTTATCAATTGGTGAGCTAAAGGAGCTCTATAATGAATGGTTCGTAAGGCACAACACTTGCTGAAGGTTTTGTAAATGGGGTTGCAAGCTAAGTGGGCTTAACCTTGGGGAAAACTCCGTGGTTAAGCGCGTTTGAGCTGGAGTAGTACTGGGATGGGTGACCTCCCGAGAAGGCCAAGTGCTTCACCTTTGTGAGCAGCAGCTAGATACAATGAGTGCTAAGTGGACCATTCATTATCATGAGAGATGGTTCTTGTGAACCATTACTTATGAAACATGAGTCAATGTATTTGTGTAGAAGAGGGGGATTCACTACTCACGAGTTCTCTTCGTTCAGAGAGCCTCATGGGGTGAATCCGCCCGTTGATGAGTGTTTATCATCCACCAAACATCAGAATAAAATGTCCAAAGACACTCTATCCTCTTGAAAAACCACCGTGATAGGCGTATCTTAAGGTTTCTTTAGTCTGCCCCACGCAGGGATAAGCCTAATGGCCGGTGATAATGCTGGTAATAAACAAGGGGACTTACGTAGAAAGTCTGCACAAGTTCGGGGACTTAGGAAATTTATCTTTGTAGGTTCTCAATTAGGACTTTCAATTGTGGATCTCAAAAAATGGCAAAAAGAATAGGGTTTAGGAGAGTCTAGTCTAAGCCTAAGAACTCAAGAGACAGTAAGGACTTGGTGAAGAGAAATAAACCACACTTTGTTTCGCCTCCTGCAGGACAACATACGCAAAATGGGTGCAATCTTCAAGGGGTTTGTGAGAATAATTTTCAAACCTCGAATGAGGTTGAAGTTAAGCTTCCACATTTAAGAGCTCAGGCTAACTTTACAAATCGAATGCAAATCATCCATTCGAAAAAAGTATGAGCTACACTTCACCATTGAATCAATACGATCAATCTCTCATTCAATTAACAACTTTCAAAGCAAATTCTACCTAATCTAACTTTAACTCTAATCTATGGCGGAAGGCAATATGTAACCTCGCTTACTATTCAACAATAAGAAGTGATTCAAGGCAAATCATGCTCAAGAGCTTTTATCATTCAAAATAGTCTCAATGCGACAATATACATAATCTGTCTCCACACTTTACAAATGAGGCTAGCTCAATTTATAGGCTCCCCAATTACAATTCAATGGGCCAAGATTTTGATTTCAACCAATCTACCGAGATTACAAAAATAAAACCCCACTGGGTTTGTCACTTTCACTCAATGAGAAAATTTCCACGGAGGACACTTGTCCTTTTACATAAATATAAATCAACAATAAAATAGAAAAGTTGTTGCATGTTGATTCGCAATTTGATTGGTTGGAAGATGACGAGGCGCCTCACCTCAAGGTCGATGTCTCCTTGGTTGCTTCCGCTTTTTCCTCCACGCAAAGTATTGCCTTAGAATATTTTCCCTGCCAATGACTCTGTCCGTTGTGCTTGTTCCTTCCTAGCTTGGATTCCTTTTGAGACTTTGATTTCTTCCTCTTGCCCGAACTGGGTTGATGTTATTCCTCTGGATTTCCTCTTTGAATTCTCCAATTTGTGCCGAGAAATTGTCTAAGGTTTTGGATGAACTTTGCCTGTGGATTTGCCTTCAATTCTAAATCCGGCTTGTGCTAAGGGTTTTATTCATTTCTTCTTTATTTTCCTCTTCATCCTTCCTGTTTTCCGTCCAACACTTAGTGAATTATTCTCCCCAAGGTATCAACACTTAGCCAATTTTCTCATCCCCCCCTTGGGCGGACTTCACATGAGCTTGGACGTTTTCTCTCTCGGCCTAAGTCAGACTTCAAGCCACTTTGGACAAACATTTCTAGGGAGAAGTCGAACTTTATCATGCTTGTGCCATTTCTCAGTTGAGCAAAGTCGGATTTGCTAGTGGTTTTGCCATCTTTTCTTTATGCTTGGCGTGCTTGGCGAACCTTCTCAACACTTTGACATTTCTTTTCTTGGTCTAGGTCGGACTTTGCATCATGTTTGCCATTGTACTTGGCGGATCTTATGGATGTCTGGACATACCTTCTCCAAGCAAAGTCGGAAAAGGTTTGGACATGTTGAGCTTGGGCAAAGTCAGACTTTCTCGTGCTTGTGCCATCTTTTTCCTTCACTCTATCTGGCTTGAAGCAGACTTGTCTCCATTCCATGCCTTTGCTTCTTCCTTGAAGACTCGCCTCGCGTCGTCATCCACCTGCAAGAAATAAAATAAACAAATTCAGATTTTCTCTCTCCTGAATTTTTACCACTCTCTCTCCTGAAGCCATGGTGAATTTAATTTTGCCCTTCGGATTTTATCTCTGGCCAGCACAAATTATTTTCCTCCAAAACATTGTCTGGCGAATTTGATTTTGTCCAAGGCATTGAAAATAAATTATTAAAATATTAAAATATTTTAATTTATTCCAACCCGTTCGTCTTCGACCCATGGCTATTTCGATTTCCTCTTCGTTTTTCTGGGCTAAGAGTGTATTTTCCAATTTTATCCTCAATTTCGTCTAGCCAAACCAAAATTCAAGCCATTCTGTCAACAAATTCTATGCCAGATCCCTGTTTTTCTTTGCCATAGCCAACTTTTCTCTTGCACTGAGCCTATTTTCTTCTGCCAAAGTCAAATTTTCTCTTGCTCAGTCGAATTTTTATAGGCAAAATCCTTGTCTGGATGTCTTCGTTGGGCGGATTTCCTTGATGTCTGACATATTCTCCTTCCTTCCGGCCAAGGACGATCCTTCCTTTCGCTTTGCCTTGCGCATTTTTATTGGGTCAAAGTTGACAATTTCTCGACATTTTCTCCATACTTAGGCAAATTTTACCTCTTTTCCTCATCGTGCTAGGCACATTCCGTTTTATTCTTTGCCATATCCTGATAATCTTTAGCACATGTCCTTTCAATCTTGGCATTTGTCCTCTCGGAAGTGCCACAATACTTGGCCAACGTCTTCATTTCCCATCCTTTTAGCCTCTGTACTTAGGCAAATATTCGAACCTCTTCTTAGACTTGGCATTAACACTTAGCCAAAAATCTTACCATCTTATCATCTTGGGCGGACCTCCTTGGCTTCTTGGACAAGCATCATGAACTTCTTTAGCACCTTGCTAACTCTTTCCAAGCATATGGCGGACTTTGTAAGTCTTTAGGACGAGCACCATGGGATATCCCTCTTTTCTAGGGCGGATCTCCTTAACTTCTTAGCACTTATTCATCATTTTATCCCTTTGGAAAGGATTTTCCACCTTTCATACTTAGCAAATTTCAAAACTCTCCTTAGCTGGGCGCCAACACTTAGCAAATATGTTGATTTTTCCTTACTTTCATGCCTAGGCGGACTTTGTATAGCCTTCAGCCAAGTCCCACCTTTTAAGGGCGGACTTCCTTAGTATTTTGGACGAGTCCTCAAGCATAGGGCGGACTTCTAAGGCCTTTTGGACGTCCTTTAGAGTAAATGGCGGACTTTAGAGCATGCAAGGACATGGGTGGCGGACTTCAAAGGGGTCAAGGATGTGCTTCATGATGCAAGGGCGGACTTTGGAGGCTTATAGGATATCCCTCTTTGAAGATGGCGGACTTCATAACCCCTTTGGACAAGTGTGGCGGACTTTAGAAGGTGTTAGGATATCCTTCTTGGCAGATGGCGGACTTCATAAGAGTCAAGGATGTGCTGGGCGGACTTTAGAGCATGCATGGACGTTGCCTCAAGATGCAGGGATATGCTTCATGATGCAAGGGCGGACTTTAAGACTTTTTTGGACATCCTCCTTAGCTGCTGGGCGAATTCCATGACCTTCCAGACCTTCATACACCTTCCTTCATCCTTCTTTCATGGCGAATTTTCTAGACTTGAGCAGATTTTTCACAAATTTCACCATTTAAGAACTGATTTTCATGATTTCATCTTCAGATCTGATTGATCTTGAACTGGTTTTGACTGGTTTTTCCAGATTTTTGAACGTTTTTGGTCTGATTTTCATGCTTTTTGAACTTGTTTTTGCAAATTTTCAAAAAATTTCAAATTTTTTTTATTTTGATTTTCTGAGAGTTCTATTGAGTTTTTCGAACTTCTGAGTGCGTTTTCAGAACTCGGGACCCTTCTAAAAATAGAAACTTTCCAAAAATAGAAACTTTCCAAAAATAGAAAAAGCAAACCCTAAAAAATAGGGAACGTTGTTTGGTCCAAAAATGCCAAAAATGAAAAATCGAAAAAAGCAACTTTTCCTAAAAAATAGGAAGTTCCGTGACCAATGACCAATAAATATTCGCCTTCTTGGGCCTCTGAAGCCCATGACGCTTCCACCACGTATTCAAGTATTTAGAACCACCGGGAATTTGGTCGTGATTCTCGCAAACTCCACTAAACTCTTGTTAAGTAAAGTGGATTTCATGTAATCATATGGTGAGATTTAACCCTAAAAAACTAACAGTAACCGGGTCCCCACGAGCGATGGGGCTTATGTGTGAAAAAGGTCACAACACCGCCTCTAATCTACCTTAGAACAAGCAATGCAAGTTTTAGAATCTGAAAGAGCAGGTCACAAAGATTTTCTGGACAGACTGACAAGCTCTCAGCCAAAGGATGTCAGCGCAGGAGACGGACGACAGCACGGCGCGCTGGTGTCGTAGAGGTGCGCTGGCGTCTCGTAGGGACCAAAAAGCAAGAATGTCACAAAAAATACCCAAATGGCTGCTAGCAAACAAATTACTAAGAACTAACAAAATATGATAAAGTAGTAGAAAGTGATAGAAATGAAGTGAAGTAGGAATAACAAAGATAAAGAGAAGAAAGGAAAGAAATACTTACAACCGCGCAAGTGATGAAACTTCCAGCTCATGAGTGTCTTCAATACCTGCACACAAGAGGGAGAGAGAAATTGTTGGGGCTGTATAGGGGTTTGCCTCAGTCAGACCCCGTTTTGGTGTTCCCACCTCCACGGACAGCCAAGAAGATAGAGAAAGAGAGAAATGAATAAAGCGTATGGTGAAAGCAAAACCTGCTTAGGAGTAGAACCCGCACCATCAAGTAAGCGTGTGATAAAAGCAAACCCCGCTCGAGGAGGAGAACCTGTATCACAAAAGAGGTGATAAAAGCAAACCTCGCTTGAGGAGGAGAACCCGTATCACCAAGTAAGTATGCGAATAGTAGGGGATATGGAATCCCAAGATGCTCACAAGCATGAAATGAGGGAGATGAAGTTGCAAAGGGTGTTACAAGGGGAACTTGAGAGAGCTTGAAGCTACTACAACAAGTTGTATTAAGCTGTGCAAGCAAAATAGCAAGAGTAAGATAGGAGAAAAAGGTAAGAGCTAAAGCTAGGAAGATTCAAAAGACCCAATAGATGGAAAGAATGGATTAAAAAGGCAGAAAATAAGCTTCCCGGGCGGTTACAGAGAATCCTGAGCTGTTTCCACCGACAAACTTAGCTAACAAGCGGAAAACATGCTCGGAAATGGTTGTCTAAGCGTTGACATGTCATAGGACGCTAGCGCGGCGAGCAGACGTCCGCGCGGCGCGCTAGTGTTCGGACACGTCACGCTATAAAACGACGCAAACAGGAAAAGCACCAAGTCCGATGCAAAGTTGGTGCACAAGGGTAGCTGCTGAAAAGTGGTGTTGGAGCATCTTGAGAGGGGAAAAAGGCTGATGCAGGGGCTAAAATGAGCCTACTCAAGATGCTAGGGGAATGGACACTAAAGCGGGTGCAAGAATGTATGCGAAATTGTGAGGGGTGCAATTTTACGCTTATACAATTTGACTTGTAAAACTACACAGATGAATCCTGATAACAATATCACAGAGATGATAAAGCCAAAGTTATTATTGGTCTTGCCCTTTTTGACATTGAATTCAATCATGTAGATTTAGACAAATCATCATCAGAAATTTGGGACAATTTGAATAAAATGTTTGGAGCAAAAGCAATTAATGCATTTTTTTTTTCTAAAACTTCAATTGTTTAGATTCAAAATGGAAGATAGAATCACATAAGCAGTTTGAGGTCTTTCATTAGACAATTGGTAGAAGTCAAGGCTTCAATAGATGATGAAGATGCTAAGGCTATTTTGAACACTTTGCCTTCAAAATACAATAATGTTATTTTCACACTTAGTCAAATAACTTTTCAAACACTAGAAGATATGATTTCAGCCCTTTTAGCAAAAGAAAAATGAACAAATGAGGAAAATTAAGAAGTTGATTCTCAACATGAAAATCTATTATAAACATGAGACAATAATAATGAAAAAGAAATTGAATGTTATTATTGTAAGAAAAAGGGTCACATAGCTTGGACTTGTAGAATTTGGGCCAATGATTTTCTTAAAGGAAAACTCAAAGAAAAATCATATGATGTTAACTTGGCTTGTGTTGAAGACTATGTTGAGGATAAGGGCCCACCAGATGGTGCTTTTGTTGAAGATTATTGTTTTGAAGATACTAGGAATGGATACTTATTTTGAGGGAGGTTGGAGTATTTCCATCATCTTGAGTCAGCTTCTTGCTTAGAGATGGTGCTTTGTATGAGAAGCATATGTTATTTTTGCTTTCCTTTTATTATGCTGATAGAATTGAAGAATGCATATATTGTGAAGTTTGTATTTTGAAGACAGGAAGGGATTTGGTGGACTTGATATGGATTGTTGCCCAGATAGTTTAGGAGTCTATGGATTTGGGGAATTATACCCTTAAGAGGGTCATGAGACAACTTGATGGAGCAATAGATTTTTGTTCAATAATTCAGGGGATATGTGATTCAGGAGTTCAGGGAGGTGGTAATCTAGGAACTCGAGAATTCAACTTAGGAGCTACACCTTTCCAATTGTTACGAGGCAACTTGATGGAGTTAGACTTGGTTCAGGATTTATTTTTTCAAAGAAAAAGCTTTTAAAGAATTGTATTTGTTTGTTTCAATTAGCATGTTTTGTTGTGTGGAATGTAAACCTTAAGGAAGGGGTGTTGGAATATTAAGGTTTACCTTAATAAAGTTACCTTAGTGACTTGTTTATTTATGTTATAAAATAATTACTATTAGTTACATTCCTGTAGGTTGGTCATTCGGGAAGTTATGATGGAGAGGCTTTATAAAAGCCATATTTTAATACATTGAAAATCAACTCTTAATAATATTATTATCATTTTCTACTTAATACTGTGCAGATGTCGATGTTATTTGATTTTTCCAATATTTAGCTATGCTCTAAAAAAAATCGTTCTGTGACTTTTCTATGTCATCAATGACATGTCACATGTATCAATCATATTGGCTTGATTGGGGGTTATGGCACCTACAGCTTCATAATGCTCTACGATGCTACATGGTGAATGAATTTGTAGTTGATTTGGGCATTCTCGCTAAAAAATGCCATTTTTAAATTCACAAGGGACTCACCCAAAGCATTAGGAGAGTAGAGTTTTAGTTAATATTTTGGTAGCATATTATACTTAATTATGGTCTATTTCCAGAATTGTTGTGGAATATTGTCATGTAGGAACTTAAAATTCTAACGTGATTATTAGAGAAGCTTACCAGTAAATAACTCTATTTTGTAAAAGCCCAAAGTAATTATTAGAAAATATGTTTCAATTATTATAGGGTATCTTAACCTTTGGTTTTTCCTTGGATCTCTGAATGATCCTACATGAGATGACTGACGTTTTAGCCCTAAATCCAAGAACTGTAGAGAATGGAGATGTACTCAGAATGCAAATCAATGTTAAATTTTTCTATGGTATTAAGTTTGTGCCATACTAAAATTTTTAGAAGATTATTTACAGCTCATAGACAATAACTTTATAGGGCTTAGCTAAATTTGTTTGAATACCGAAGGCAGGGAAATTGCAAGTATACAATAATTGTGGGCCTCTATTTACCATTAGTTATTAGGTTATTTAATGTTGGAGACATTGGAACTTGCTATAACCAGTAAAGGTATTTTACAAGTGAGAATGTAAAATGCTTAGATAGAAGATCCTAGAGGACAAAAAGCTTTCATAGAAGACATCCATTGATGGTTGTATTCTATTTGAGATGCAATATCCAATAATGATGTTTGAGTGTATCTCCACTGTTTCATCTTTTATGTATTTTCATCATCTATCTATAATAAAATCAACATATATTCTTTTCCAAATAGTCTTATTCAAGATGCAGTTACCCTTTTTGCACTCCCAACCTCAATGTTTTTCTTCCTAATATTTAAAAAATATACAAATAAATCAAGGCTTGCAAGGCTACTATCACAAATTCTCTATGGGGTGAATTAGTCATGTCTTCTAGGAGATGTATCTCGGTCAAGTTTTTTTTGCGTGTAGTTACAAAGATGAATTTAACTATGTTTTCACTGGCCTCCTATTGACATGGTCCCTTCTCTTAGGACACATGGATGATGATGGATAGCTACAAACCTTCACGTCATGCGATTTACTTTTACACCACCAAATCTCTATAGAAGTCAAGATATGAGGAACTTTTTGTGAGGATCATACTTGTATAATTTAGGGGAGGCGAGGCTATTAAAATAGATTTGACTTTGCTTGTCAAAGCCAAGACTCTGTAGTTAGATATAGAATCTGATTCTCCTTGCGGAGCAGGATTAGATGTCAGCTTTTGTAGTATTTATAGGAAAGATTTGCCTATACCTGTTTTGTAAAGCCAATATTATTTCCAAATCAATCGCTTTAATAAATGGATCTCAGAGTGATGTAAACATTCTACAAATAGGGGGTAATTGAATAGTCAGGAGCAGTTAATAATGGTTTCAACAGAAGACTGGTGGTTACAATGAACGAAACCTCTATTTCCAACTGTCAAGAACAGTTATATCCTGGCTATTCAATTTCTTGATGGCAATTATAATACATTGTGTTTCCATGCTAGAGGTGGATTCTTTCATTTGTAGTTTGTTAGAGATGGCTTTTATGCAGAGGATGCGATTGTGAGAGTTCATGGATTTTTTGCTTCAGTTACAAAGCCTTTTGCCACTTGGTGACAGTTGCCACACCACTTATGCGAGTGGTTACCCTGGTTTTGGGGGGTGTTTACTTTATACAAATGGTCTCTCCACTCACAAGATATGGTTGGTCACGGCACCTTTCAAATAGAGGTGTTATTTTTCCTAGAAGGAATGCATTCACTGCACATTGACTGCAGCCTGCAGGGAACTCTGCCACTGTGTATTTTCAGCAATGCATATTTATTAGATGGAGAGTTAGGATAGGAAATATAAAACTATGCTGCCATATTATAAATCAGATCTTCTGTAATTGCTCTGTTACTCAACGGATATTTATTGAGAGTTGTATAATTCTTTCTTCCTTATTCTTTTCAGTCCGGTCCATTTGTTTTTATCTGAAGTGAGTTTAGCAAGTTGTAGATTAGAGGTAGAGAAGTGTCTGCATCACAGAGGCAAGTTTGAAGGTCCATAAAGTGAAGATCAGCATGCCAAATGCAAATCCAAAAAGGGATATGATGCCAAAAAGGTGAGAGGGACCAATCATTCAACAATATAATGTAGCCAGATACTTTGATTGAAGTGAGATTAAAGAGCAAACAACATAGGATTTAACCAAAAAAGCAGAGTCAAGAATAATTATATATAATAAATATAAATAGTAATGGAAGAATGAGGTTAAACTCACGCCTAATTATTCTTTTAACATACTACCTACAATTGTTTGCATTTGAATCAAAAAATAATATTTTAGATCAGATTGTAAGAAAAAACCTGTAGGACTTGCAAATGAAGATTCGACAACTTCTTAGAATACATCAATGTCTAATATTAACTTAAACTTTTACTTCAATAATAATTTGCAAATATAAAAATGTGTTGCGTGTTGCATTTTAACATATGATTCAATCCAAGCGTGTGTAGAAAGATGGATAGCCAAGAACTACATGAAGTTCAGTGTCATTAAGGAAGATAATGATCAAGGCATGTCAAAAGGAATTGAAGTCAAAGAAACTAACAAGACATCCATGAGTATTTGTTTCTAAGGAATCATTGTAAGTTTTATCATGACGTTCTTAATTTTCCTGAACTATTTTAAAGAAGTTTATGGAATAAACATTTTCTAAGATCTGGGTAAAACTTATCTCCAAGTATTACTATGTTGGTATGATGCTATTTGAGGCCTAGAATCTACCAAGAAACTCTGAAGGTGCAAATCATTCAAAATTGTAAATATATATCAGTTGACTTCCACTTCATGAGGTCGTCTGTGTCAATCAGAATATGGGGAATGTGGTCAAAGATAAAAACTTTGTTTCAATTTAATTGTTGCTCTAGAAGTATCAATACATCAGCAAGCTAATGGCTGCAATATGCTTAGCTAAGTGATTTACCCCAATATATTTTTATTTAAAAGCTTGCATGTGGTGATTGTGTAATCCATAATAAGTAAAACCAACACCCTCAAGAAATGACTTGGAGATTTATAAAATTGGGATAAGAAGGAGATTCACAACGATGGTCTTCCCTCTACATTTGTGCGATGGACATTTTTTTTAAGTTAGTGATGGGTGTTTATGAAAGCAGTAATAGCAGCAATGTTTGAGTTTGTGTATGAAATCACAAGTTACCATAGATAACAAGAAAGTAATGCAGGTTTGGTGTAATATATTTTGAACAAGTTATTGAATGGTGAACCTGATGTAGAAAGTAACATTAACATCTGTGGGTATATTCAGTGTAAGAGCCCTTTAAATGGATCACAATCTCCTGTGCTTCTCAGAAATTCCAATCAGCAAGCTGAATAGAAGATTCTCATCCAGATTTCTTATTGCAGAAAATAAGCATGCTCTCCATGGATGTAAACTTGTTTATAATAATGGAGTTTTCAGATCACACAAGCTGTAGACTGCTGTGCAATTTACAGTATTAAACATTATTTCTTAGATTGTATCAGTGGATGCAATTTCCAGTTTAGAATCTTACAAAAGTAGAATGAAAATAGGCCCCTATTAGTGATTTGAATTTTTTAATTTGCAGGCTTATAATATGCAGCATATTGGGCATTATAATTATAGAATGCTAAAACTTTCCTGTCAGTCTCTACTCTTCGCACTTTGGAAGGTCTAATAATTGGTGTAACAGAGTTGATGGTACAAACAATAAGGTTTCACTGGTGTCAGTAATGTTTTACTATGGGTTT
>VDFB02268313.1:0-30773 GCA_007258455.2 Sequoia sempervirens | reverse complement strand
AAACCCATGATCTCTCTTCTTGACAGCTGCAGCTTCCTCTAAATCCTAAAATCAATTTATCCTTGCATGGCGCCTTCTCTTCTTTTAAACAAATTTCATCTCCTTTCTAAAATAAATACGATCTCCTCCTTTCTCAACTTCGAACAATTCTGATCTGCGCTTTTCTTTTCACTGGCAGTGGCAGATCCTCAGTCTTCAGCCTCAAATATTTATGGATTTACTTGCAATCACCTTTCCTTGGATGCTACAGCATCTCTTGAAACTGCAGACCTTTTAACTCTGCAGATCTTTGATTATAAGGGCGGCTTCTTGCTTCCTTGGAAGCACCTTACACACTGAACATATTCTTCTACAACATAGTTGTAGCTCTCCCTGGATCTTGCTAGATGAACGCTGGCTCTGATACCAAATGATGGATTTGAAAGGGGAGGATAAAACAAAATAAAAACAAAAATTGAAACTTTATATTAATCAAAACGAAACAGTACATACTGTATGAAACTGAGTGCAAACAAAATCAAACTTAACCAATATATAGAAAACTATCCACCAATAGAAGAGAGAGAACAAACATAAAATAATATTTATCAAACTTCCCATAAAAAGTGTGAAGACTGTTGATGGAACAACAAATAGGCTGGAGGAATTAATATGCAATCTATTCGAATCCTTGCCAAGATCCAATTACACTATTTGTCTTTAATACTGAGATTGAGTGAGATCCAAAGTTGATACGGAAAGGACAGGTCCAAGAGGAGATATTAAGTAGGTAGTTGGAATTACACTTCGAACAAGATTTCTTTTATCATTTTTCTTAAGGATTTCTAAGAATTTCATAACCAGGTGTTATGTTGTTATGTGTAGAGATATGGTCTCCAATATGTTATATTTTATTGTCTTCATTCAAGGTTAGAAACAATTTTTCCTTTTTAACCAACAATCGATTGGGAGAAAAGGATACTAGGTCAAAAGTTAATCAACAATCTTTTGATCATTTCTTTAAACCATCTTGAGTGTTTTTTCTATCTTGTTGTTGGTCGGTTTATGTTTTTTGGTTCTCTGTTGAAATGTTTGCTGTTTGTAACTCGTTGCTGTTTTCCAATCTGTCTTGTTGGACTGTTCTGCCCTGATGTAATGCTGTGTATGGGAACATGGCCCTTCCCTGTTTATCTAATAAAAACAATTTATTCTTTTTATTTTTAAAATAGATAATGAACAAATCGATTAATTCTCATTTAGATACTAACTAGAATAATTTAACTGTCTTATTGTGATCCTGAATTCTGAAAAATAACTGGAATCTCCAGTATATCTTGTAAGACTTAGAAATAATTGAAGAGATAAAACACACAAGATGAGCACAATGAGATCACACTTTATTGCATGAATGCTTGGACAGACATTACAGATATATAGGAAACTCACAGACAATCTAGAACCTACAGAATTGGATCTAATATACTAATAATAGACACCAACTACTAACTGCTCTTATGGGTTTGTTATACATGATGTATGTAATTTTGAATTCATACTCTTTGAAGTTCTGGATTATAATTGAACTCTTCACTGTAGGCGGCTTTGATCAGGAATAGAATGCAGCCAGAGCTTATGATCTGGCAGCTCTCAAGTATTGGGGTCCAATCAGCTGCAACAAACTTTTCAGTATTGTTTTATATACAGTTTCATTGCTATTACAAAATGCATTGTGTGTCTACCTTTAAGAAATGTTTGTTTACTAATTCCTTTGGTGATCATTCCTTTTTCTGAGATACTGCTTCCTCTCTCATACTTAGCATGATAATGTATAAAATTTGGTTTTACTATATATCATATGCAGATTGGCAACTATGAGAGAGAGAAATGGAAAACATGTCAAGGCAATGATATGTTCGTTTAATAAGGAGGTATATGGGTTTTCTATCATGTGTGCATCCATATAGGTTAGGCACATATGTAGGGCGCTGTGTGGGTTGATAATGGTTTCAGTGATTTTTATTGACGGGGGTCATTCTTTTATCATTCAAAATCGCTCTATTTCGAAACATAATTTAGAATAGATCACAAACAGTTACATATGGAAATATGACAGTGTGTAGTTTTAATTAAGATTTTGTTGGATTTATAATTACATGCTCCTACTGTCCCTAATAGGTGTTAATCTTGCAGGGGTGATACTAGCTTTTCGAGGGGTACATCAATCTATCGAAGAGTGTCCAGGTTTAGATTTAATTTACTCAGATGGATTAATATCCTGGTTTTCAATAAAGCTTTACTACTGTTGATTTGAAATCATACTCACTTCACTTCTCTTTTTTAGTAGGGTCTATTCTGGATTTAAATAACTCTATTTTAAGTTTTGATTTGCATACATTTCACAATCTTTTTTTGGACAAGACTCAACTGTTAACTCAATTGTTAATGTAATTTAAGATGAATCATCTATAGAAATCAGAAATTAGAATACATTCTTTAAACCAATCTGAAATTTAATATCTAATGTGAAATTAATCATATTTCACTGATATTAGTTGATGGATGTAAATGTTAGAATTGACATAATGAAGCTCTACGATCCCCGATATAACTTGGCAGGCACAACCACTACAGAAAGTGGCAGGCTAGGCTTGGAAGAGTTCAAGGAACAAGGATTTGTATCTGGGAACATTCGGTGAGTACACAACTCAGAGTTCATAGTATAATGTTTACGGTAAATGCAGTCCATTCATCTATAGTTCATTAGAAATGCACCAAACCATCAAACTAGATGAAATGGTTAGTGATTTTCATGGAACTTACAGAGATTGAGGAAGAGGCGGCCAAAGCTTATGACATTGCCGCCATCAAATACAAAGGACACAGAGCCATTAAAAACTTTGAAACAAGCAGATATGATGTGAAAACAATTATGAACACCAAACTAACCATAGGAGGGAGAGAAGAGCTCATTAGTGATGCGATACAAGATGTGCACAGTGTCGAAGATGCTGCAAACACTCAAGCTGAGAATACCTATCATCGCTACTGGTAGCACAGAGAGTTCACTGACAGGCACATTCAGTCATTCCAATGCTTCTGCTACTATATCCAATGCTGCTCGTGAACAACCTTTTGTTGGTTCTCCATTAATGCTACACTATCTCCACCATGCACGAGAGCTATTTATGCCAACAAACAACAATAATGTTTTTCTATACAATCTGATGGGCTTGGAAACTAGAGCCTTTGATGAGCATGGAATATCAAAAACTATGGCATCTACTCATGGATTGGTAATGGGAGATTCTTCTCTTCTATCACATAGTTCTCTGGCATCTCAATTATTGATACCCAAGAAGGATTAGTTCCTTCAAAGACACCAACCTCTGAAAAACCTGCTGTCTGCAGGTACCTTTACAAGAAGAGTAGTCTGCTCTGTTGAGCAGCCCTCAGGTATTGTGAGCGCTGATAATGAGAATGAAATGCCTAGGAACAATTGGATGGCATCCTTTCTTTAGTATCCTGAAAGTGGGCCTTTTGTGGGACGAGCAAGTCAAGCTCCTCAAAGTGAGCCTATTGCAGAAACAACATGTCAAGCTCCTCTTATGTTCAATATCTGGAGTGATATAAGCATGTCAAGATCTTAGACTTTTGAAATAGGATTTTAGCTCTTTCTCACAATGCTGCTTGTTTAACACAATAATCTCCGTCCCTCTTTGGACTACCGATAGTCCTAAGACAGTATGATAAGAACGTATTTTAGGTTTTCTTTTTAGGTTTCAAGATTAAAGATTTGTCCTTAGGAATAAATCTTGTCTTGGAGATGCTTTCTCTTCACTTTATGCAATATGTTTCAACAGTCAAATAATGCAAAGTTTTTTCAACTATCAAGATATTGTTGTGACTTCTTCTTTACATAATGCCTTAGTCTAAGCAATTGAGAAACATGTTTTGTGAATGACGTTGATGACATACAAGACACGCTTGCAATAAGCCACCAGGAAACATGTCTGGGAAGAAAATAAACAACACTGACATTATTCTATACTAAGTAGAAATATTAGTTGCAGAATTACAAGATGGAAATATAAATCCTTTGAAGATGTTTCATACACTACTGTTCAATAGGCATAGGCAGAAAAACAAACTTTATTAATTCTGAATTTTCCGTCCTGATAAAACAACAAACAAGAAGTCTGTTTTATAGTGTTTATAACAGTCTTGAAAAAGGATCGAAGACTATCACTGATCATGCATCCCGTAAATTTGAACCGTTTATCATTAGGTCACAGATTGAATGGTAGAAATTATCCTGATTTTTTTTCTTTTATAAGACAGCTCTTTTTATGAGGGTATTTTATTATGGTTAAGTGTTAGTATTCTATTGTGTGTGGAGACTATAAGAGGGTGAAGAGGAAGATAAAACAAATGTCGTGTAGGTTGTATCTTTCTATTTTGTTCGACAGAATAAAGAAAAGACTAGTTATGTGGACATAGTTCATATTGAATGAATTATATATATATATATATATGTGTGTGTGTATGTGTTTTGTGTTATTTTATTTTTTATTTCTATATTAATTTTATTATATAATGTTTGGTGATCCTATTCTTAGCAGATACTAGTTATTTGCTAACCAAACATCAAATAAAATGATATTAAAGTTCTATGTTTCAATATTGTATAAGTATACCATTCTTTGTCATTGCAATATTATTTCTATTATCATAATAAATAGTAATTGGATGTTCTTGTAAAGTGTGTAGATCTTCCAAGGTCCTTATAATCCATATGACTAGACAACTTGTTATTGAGAGAACAAAATATTTTGTTTCAGCTAAAGAGAGAGTCGTGATTGTCAACTTCTTATTACTCCAAGAGAAAAACTCTAGATTTAAGTAAGAAAAGACAGCCAAGTATTAATTTTCTATCATCCATTGAACCAACTGAATTAGAGTCTAACCCATTAGTTCATCATACTTTTCCATAGAAAAATTATTGGTCAAAGTTTTATGTATCACTTACATACATTAATATTATTCTCGCAACATTGCCAATGAGACTCACATGGATCCTCTACAAATTGAGAGATGAGACTAAAAACATATATAATTTCTAGTTGTAGTGAGATATATGATTCTCCTAACTATACTTTTATACAAAGTAGAATCTACATTAGAATTTGCATCTTCCTTATTGAATTTCCCACCAAGTGTTATAGGAGTTGCAACAATCATGTGTCCCATCGTTAAGTTTTTTATAAATTTACTTTATACTTGGTTTAAGAAGTGAGCATACCTTCTAATTGTAGGTGTACTTCTAAACTAATAAAGCAATCCATTAGATATAGATCTTTCCATTTCAAAAGTATATTTTATTTTTGCATAAAAAAATTCATTAACATTTTGTTGTTAAATGTATAAATAAGATCATGAACATAAAAGAAAAGTGTGAGAATTTTATTACATTAACTCATAATAACAATATCATACTCTAACTTATAAGCTTTATTAGATATTTAATAAAGTTTTTTTTTAAAAACAAATTATTAACTCGTTATTTAAATGCATAATCAAAATGTTAAATAATGAAATATTGTGATATATTTACTAACCCCTTATTTTTTGTAAATATAGTCAATCATAAAACATATTACACATGGTGTGAATTAGTTTTATATATATTAGTATGTGTTAGAGGAAAAATTGCATGAGTGGTATATTAATGCATTATTTATAATATTCAAATTTATTGTGCGTATATTTATATAGATTTATTATAAGTTTTCTCAATTATGAATAATTTCTTAATGGGGTCTTTAGCACAAAAGGGTTATCCCTATGTATATATGGTGTAATGTGTTATTATTTTGTATTATGTAATTGTATTATATTCATTCTCAATTTCATAACCTATGGGTTTGTCCACAAATATTTCCTCATCTATATAACCATTAAGGAATATTTATTTTATGTCCATCTAATATACATACCACTTTTATCACTTTTATCATGCAATAATTGTTAATATAATCTTGATGGTATCAAGTCATACAATTGGAGGGAATTTAATTAGTGACTTCATTCATATAGTACTATTTTAATAAAATTCTTAGTTCTTTTAATATCTTAGATGTTGCTAGACTTGAGCTATATCACCTAAATCTATGATATTAAGAAAACTTGATGGAATTGAGCTTGGAGAACTTGGATTTGAGCTGATATTGGAGATTAAAATTTCATTTGAGATTGTGAGGAGAGGAGGAAAATTGTCAACTTCTAAGCAAATAATTATTTTTTTATTTGTTTGCACTTTCCATTGCCACACTCCCCTTCAATAAAAACAATGTCTTGAATTACAATCCATTTCATTGTGTCCAAGTTACAAAATATATACTTTTTGGTTGTATTATAATATCCCACAAAGATACAAAGTTAACATTTTTGCATCCCATTTCTTCCACTTTTGAATTATAAGATGCATATATGTTGGACAATCAAAGACACAAAAATGATTCATATAATTTTTTGTGTCTGCTTTATAATGGTATAATTCTTTATGCAACACCAATTTTTTTTTTTAAGCTATCTCTCCATGCCATAGTTGTTTCATAATTAAAGAAATATTTTAAATGGAATTATCCTCCTCTTTTTATTTTTGAATTTTGACATTATATCTACCTTTTTTATATATTTTGATTTGTAAGGTTGGGCCTCCGAGTGGAGTAGCTAATGCTCTAGATATTGGGCAATTACTTCTTGCTCTATTACTCCTTATAGGTGATACAAAACCTGTAAGTCTTCTTCTCCTAGATCCCGAGGTGGGTAATTGGGAATACTAAAAATAGCCTCTTGAGATGCTCTTGTGTAGATTTTGGGCATGAAATTCCCAGCTTCTTTCCTTTTCCTAACTTAAAAAATATTTCTAACATCTAATCAAATATTCAAAAAACTTTGAGTCCCATCTGTGCCAAAAAAAGAACTGTTGATCATCAAAGCTTTTTCCTCTTCGACAGCCTTATGGGAAATTCAGTGAGTGGGGGATTGATTTGCACCTCATTGAATACCTCTGAGATTTTTATATAAAGTTGACTCTTCTCCGAGTTTTGGAGAAAAGGGTGGAGGGAAATGTAAATATAAAACACAAAAATGGTGATGTTTCAAATCTTTTACAAAATTTCAAATCCAATATTTCCTATGAATGATATATTAGACATAGAATGCCACAACCCTTCATTGTTGGGAAGAGAAGGAACAACAAATATTAAATACAAGCACAATGTAGTCTTTCAAATCTTGTCAAAGTTTTCAATAAGGTTTGATCAAGCATAAATATTTCCAAGGTTAACAGAAAAACATTCAAAAATTCCATAAACTCTTTCTCTTTTTATAGCATAATATGAAAAAACAACCCTTTAGGAAAATAGAGAAGTTCAACAGACATAATCCAATTTCCACAAGTTATTATCATACCATATAATCCTACAACATGGAAATCAACTACTCAAACTACTTGAATTCAACTTAACATAGTGTTTCATTTTGAGTGAAAGCATAAAGAAGGAACTTGAAAAATGCCATAACACGCATAGTCTCAAAGATTTCTTCCCAATAGTTCATGCTTAAATATCAAATGAACTTAGTAAAAAAAATTCGGATGCCAATCTGATAATAGTTTAAGTTAAAACAATATAACATGCCAGAGACAAGTAGTGTTTTGCCAACTACTTCTAAAAATATATCTATCTCTAAGGAAAACTAAAATAACTTTTTGTTTCTGAAAAAAGAAACTGGAACCCCTTTTGTTGCTACCTCCCATTTATAGTTGAAAATAGAGAATCGCCACCACATTCAAGAAGTAAATACTGCCAGATGTTGGAATCTAATAGCTCACGATATGATTGTAGATCTTTAATTAGGTCACGACAATCTTTGCTCATTAATTCCAAATTGCCGCATTAATTCCCTCCAAATATTTAGCAAAGATTGTTATCTAAAAACAATTAGATCCTAGAAAATAGGCTGGAAAAATTATAGTTGACCAATCACATAGCTTGACAGTGCCAACTCAAAGTTTCCATCCTAAAAACAATAAGGACCCATCATGCTCTAACACACTCCAAATGAGATTGCTTCTTAAAAGCGGAAACTACCCACAATGAAAAGATGATGTGTCGAGTGGGTGGGGATTCTTAGATTTGTGAAAATTGTCTTTAAGAAAATCTTCACTGAGTAGACACATGTCCCGACTCTCTCTTGAAAGGAAGGTGATAAATGAAAGCTACACAACAACCACATGGTACATTGTGCCACTTTAAAAAAAAAATTGCTTTGAGCATGGACACATGCAAAGCCAAAAACAAAAAATGATTAAGGAAAAAAATGCTTCACAAATACCTTTCTAATTGAAAATATGACTCAAAGAGAAATCAACTTGCAAAACAACCTCTACTATGAGAGGCTTAGACAAATCCAAATCCACTAGGATATGAGCATAGGTCGTATGAGAGAAAATAGTAGTGTCTTTATCCACCATAATAAAAAGTCCCACAAGGTTTCCAATGTTAATAAAAGAAAGAATCGCAAGATAAATGAAGGGGAATATTAGGTAGGTGAATCCAAATTTGTATTTGGTTGAAGGAATCAATGATAGGGTTAAAATATAAAACACAAAGACTCAATAGGAGGACATGGTAGTCTTAAAACCAGGACTAACAATTAAAAATAGCAACATAATGAAAGAATAAATTAGAGACTACCACAATGAATCCCTTGGCACAAGGGTAATTTTTTTTTGTAATAGGATTCTACTACTAAAAAAATAGATGTTTGATAAGTAGGAGGTATTTTCCATAGCATGTCAAATTATGATATTGCTATCAGGATTCAACCGTGTAGTCTTACGAGTCAAACTCATTGACCCATGTTTCATGAGTAGTGGTTCACAAGAACCCATCTCTCATGATAATGAATGTTCCACTTAGCACTCAGTGCATGTAGGTGATGCTCACAGAGGTGAAGCACCGGGCCTTCCTGGGAGGTCACCCATTCCAGTACTACTCTAGCTCAAGCATGCTTAACCTTGCTAAGTGGACCATTCATTATTATGCTGAAGGTTAAGCATGCTTGAGCTAGAGTAGTACTAGGATGGGTGACCTCCCGGGAAGGCCCAGTGCTTCACCTCTGTGAGCATCACCTACATGCAATGAGTGCTAAGTGGACCATTCATTATCATGAGAGATGGGTTCTTGTGAGCCACTACTCATGAAACATGGGTCAATGAGTTTGACTCGTAAGACTACACGGTTGAATCCTGATAGCAATATCATAATTTGACACATTGTGGAAAATACCTCCTACTTATCAATTGATGAGATAAAGGGGCTCTATAATGAATGGTTCATAAGGAAAAACACTTGTAGAAGGTTTTGCAAATGGGGTTGCAAGCTAAGTGGGCTTAACCTTAGAGAAAACTATGTGGTTAAGTGCACTTGAGCTAGAGTAGTACTGGGATGGGTGACCTCCCAGGAAGGCCCAATGCTTCACCTCTGTGAGCATCACCTAGATGCAATGAGTGCTAAGTGTACCATTCATTATTGTGAGAGATGGGTTCTTGTGAACGACTAATCATGAAACATGTGTCAATGAGTTTGACTCATAAGACTACATGGTTGAATCTTGATAGCAATATCATGAATAGATGTTTACTTTTTAAAGATTGGGCCATATTCTATTAAATCTATAAATTAGACACTTTTGAGAGAAATACCCATCATTTCCTTAAAAATCATCTTCAAAACCACAACTAGGGGAGACATAGTAGAAGGTGTCATAGATCTTCTAATCAAAGGAATGAATGGATAACAGTGGTGTGCATATTAGATGGACATAAAATAAATATTCCTTAGTGGTTATATAGATGAGGAAATATTTGTGGACAAAGTCATAGGCTATGAAATTGAGAATGAATGTAATACAATTACATAATACAAAATAATAACACATTACACCATATATACATAGGGATAATCCTTTTGTTCTAAAGGATCCATTAAGAAATTATTCATACTTGAGAAAACTTATAATAAATCTATATAAATATAGGCATAATAAATTTGAATGTTATAAATAATGCATTAATACACCACTCATGCAATTTTTAGTCTAACACATACTAATGTATATAAAACTAATTCACACCATGTGTAATATGTTTTATGATTGATTATATTTACAAAAAAAATTAAGGGGTTAGTAAATAAATCACAACATTTCACTATTTAACATTTTGATTATACATTTAAATAACTAGTTAATAATTTTTTTATAAAAATAAACTTTATTAAATGCCTCATAAAGCTTATAAGTTAGAGTATGATATATGTTATAATGAGTTACTGTAATAAAATTCTCACACTTTTTTTTTTATGTTCATGATCTTATTTATACATTTAACAACAAAATTTTAATGAATTTTTTTTTTCAAAAATTAAATATACTTTTGAAATAGAAAGATCGTGCCTAATGGATTGTTTTCATAGTGTAGAAGTACAACTACAATTAGAAGGTATTCTCACTTCTTAAACCAAGTATAAAGTAAATTTATAAAAAAGTAATGATGGGACACATTATTGTTGCAACTCATGTAGCACTTGGTGAAAAATTCAATAAGGAAGATGGAAGTTCTAATGTAGATTCTACTTTGTATAAAAGTCTAGTTGGGAGAATCATATATCTCACTACAACTAGAAATTATATATGTTTTTAGTCTCATCTCTCAACTCATAGAGGATCCATGTAAGTCTTATTGGAAATGTTGCAAGAATAATATTAATGTATGTAAGTGATACATAAAACTTTGACCAATAATTTTTCTATGGAAAAGTATGAACTAATGGGTTAGACTCGGATTGAGTTGGTTCAATGGATGATAGAAATTAATACTTGGTTGTGTTTTCTAACTTAAATCTACAGTTATCTCTTGGAGTAATAAGAAGTAGACAATCATGACTCTCTCTTTAGCTGAAACAGAATATTTTGTTGTCTCAATAACAAGTTGTGTAGTCATATGGATTATAAGGATCATGGAAGATCTAAACACTTTACAAGAACATCCAATTACTATTTATTATGATAATAGAAATAATATTGTAATGACAAAGAATGCTATGTTTCATACAAGATTGAAACATGGAGCTTTAACATCATTTTATTTGATATTTGGTTCAAGACATTCAAGTGTAATTACAATTGTGTACTACACTTAAACAAATAACTAATATCTGTTAAGAATAGGATCACAAAAGATTATATAATAAAATAAAATAAAAAATAACATAATACAAAACACAAAAACACACATATATATGATTCATTCAATATGAACTATGTCCACAAAGGAGTAACTAATATTTTTTGTTGGTTCTATCCAACAAAGTAAAAATATACAACCTATACCACATTCGTTGTATCTTCCTCTTCACCCTCTCATGGTCTCCACACACAATAGAATACAACACTTCACCATAATAAAATACCCTCGTAAAAAGAGCTGTCTTCTAAAACAAAAAAAAATCAAGATAATCTCTACCATTCAATCTGCAATTTAATGATAAACGGTTCAAATTTACGGGATGCATGATCAGCAATAATCTTCAATCCTTTTTCAAGACTGTTATAAACACTATAAAACAGTCTTCTTGTTTGTTGTTTTATCATGACGGAAAATTCAGAATTAATAAGGTTTGTTTTTATGCCTATGCTGATTGAACAGTAGTGTATGAAAGATCTTCAAAGGATTTATATTTCCATCTTGTAATTCTGCAACTAATATTTCCACTTAGTATCACAATAATGTCAATGCTGTTTATTTTCTTCACAGACATGTTTCCTGGTGGCTTATTGCAAGCGTGTCTTGTATGTCATCAACGTTGTTCTCAAAACATGTTTCTCAGTTGCTTAGACTAAGGCACTATGTAAAGAAGAAGTCACAACAATATCTTGATAGTTGAAAAAACTTTGCATTACTTGATTGTTGAAATGTATTGCATAAAGTGAAGAGAAAGCATCTCCAAGACTGGATTTATTCCTAAGGACAAATCTTTAGTCTTGAAAACTAAAAAGGCAACCTAAAATACGTTCTTATCATACTGTCTTAGGACTATCGGTAGTCCAAAGAGGGACAGAGATTATTGTGTTAAACAAGTAGCATGGTGAGAAAGAGCTAAAATCCTATTTCAAAAGTCTAAGATCTTGACATACTTATATCACTCCAGATATTGAACATAAGAGGAGCTTGACATGCTGTTTCTGCAATAGGCTCACTTTGAGGAGCTTTGACTTGCTCAACCCGCAAAAGGCCTACTTGGATACTGAAGAAAGGATGCCATCCAGTTGTTCCTAGGCATTGCATTCTCATAATCAGCTCTCACAATACCTGAGGACTGCTCAGCAGAGCAGACTACAATTCTTGTCAAGGTGCCTGCAGACAACATGCTTTTAGAGGTTGGTGTCTTTTAAGGAAATAATCCTTCTTGGGTATCAGTGAATTGAGATGCCAGAGAACTGTGTGATGGAAGAGAAGAATCTCCCATTACCAGTCCATGAGTAGATGCCATAGTTTTTGAGATTCCATGCTCATCAAAGGCTCTAGTTTCCAAGCCCATCAGATTGTATAGAAAAACATTATTGTTGTTTGTTGGCATAAATGGATCTGTTGCACGGTGCACATAGCATAGCATTAATGGAGAACCAACAAAAGGTTGTTCACGAGCAGCATTGGATATAGTAGCATGACCATTGGAATGACTGAATGTGCCTGTTAGTGAACTCTTTGTGCTAACAGTAGTGATTATAGGCTCATTAACATCATTCTCAGCTTAAGCGTCTGCATCTTCGACACTGTGCACATCTTGTATCGCAGCACTAATGAGCTCTTCTCTCCCTCCTATGGGTAGTTTGGGACTCATAATTGTTTTCACATCATATCTGCTCACTTCAAAGTTTGTAATGGCTCTGTGTCCTTTGTGTTTGATGACGGCAATGTCATACGCTTCAGCCGCCTCTTCCTCAGTCTCTGTAAGTTCAATGAAAATCACTAACCATTTCATCTAGTTTGATGGTTTGATGCATTTCTAATGAACTATAGATTAATGGACTGCATTTACCGTAAACATTATACTATGAACTCTGAGTTGTGTACTTACTGAATGTTCCCAGATACAAATCCTTGTTCCTTGAAACTCTTCCAAGCCTAGCCTGCCACTTTTTGTAGTGATTGTGCCTTCCAAGTTATATCGGGGATCGTAGAGCTTCATTATGTCAATGCTAACATTTCTAACCATCAACTAATATCAGTGATTAATTTCACATTAGATATTAAATTTCAGATTGGTTTAAACAATTTATTCTAATTTCTGATTTGTTTAGATGATTTATTTAAATTACATTAATAGTTGAGTCTTGTCCAAGAAAGAGTGTGAAGTTTACGCGAATCAAAACTTAGAATATAATTATTCAAATCAAATATATAAATTTATCTAAGTAAAACAAATCCAGAATAGACCCTACTTAAAAAAAAGAAGTGAAGTGAGTATGATTTCAAATCAACAGTCTAAACAAAGCAAAGCTTTATTTAAAACCAGATTAAAAAGCATAGTAATCCATCTGAGTAAATTAAATCTAAACACGGACACTCTTCGATAGATTGATGTACCCCTCGAAAAGCTAGTACTACCCCTGCAAGATTAACACCTATGAGGGACAGTAGGAGCATGTAATTATAAATCCAATAAAATCTTAATTAAAACTACACACTGGCATATTTCCATATGTAACTGTTTGTGATCTATTCTAAATTATGTTTCGAAATAGAGTGATTTTGAATGATAAAAGAATCACCCCGGACAATAAAAATCACTGAAACCATTATCAACCCAAACAGCGCCCTACATATGTGCCTAACCTATATGGATGCATACATGATAGAAAACCCATATACCTCCTTATTAAACGAGCATATCCTTGCCTTGACATCTTTTCCATTTCTTTAACTCTCTCTCATAGTTGCCAATCTGCACTTGATAGATAGTAAAACCAAATGTTATACATTATTATGCTAAGTATGAGAGACGAAGTAGTATCTCAGAAAAAGGAATGATTACCAAAGTGTAGAAAATAGGGGAACAGACAAATAGAGAATCACAAACTGATTTTTATATTAATCAGAATATTGTTTTACAGAGTTTCAACTCTTTATCCGAACACCATTACATTAACAGTCTCAGGTGGTTTCAGATTACCACAAACTAACAGATAGGTGGTTTCAGATGACTACAAACTAACACACAACTCTACAGAGCTGGACTCCTAAAGTTGTGAGTATAGAATCAGACTTCAGCCACTATATAGGAAGCTATCCACCAACAGAAGAGAGAGAACATACATAAAATAATATATATCAAACTACCTAGAAAACATGTGAAGTTTGCTGATGGAACAGTAGACAGGCTGGAGGAATGAATATGGAGTCTAATCAAATCATACCCAAAATCTTACTTCAAAACTTGTTTTTAATGCTGATACGGAAAAGGCAGGTTTAGGTGGAGTAGTTGGGATTATATTTCCAACACTCCCCTTTAATCACAACTACAGATTTCTTTCATTCATGCAACAACCTTTCTCTAAACCAGATCTATCTCCTCACGATTCGAAAGCTTTTCATGTCTCCTCCATTCAAGCATCATGATGAAGTCCCTTTCAACTACTACAATAGTTCAAAACCAGTTACATCTCAACTTACTCTGATTCGAGCTCTTCTAACTCTTTAATAGACACAAAAATTCATCTAAAATAGTGAATTAATCACCTCTTGTCATGGCATCCTCCTTTGAAGACATACTACCAGGTCAAACAACAATTTCACAGTGATCTCATCTCGCTTGGGCAACAACTTCACCAAGAAGCAATATGGCATCAGCCAAAACTGTGACTTCTTTGTCTGCTTCATTCCACGATCTCTTCAGCATCTTCTTCAGACCGTTTCTAACATCTTTTTCTTCAGCTACGACTGGATCTCTTCTTATCTCTTCTTTCTTTAGAGCTTCGCTTGGCTCTTCAACCTCCTAGATCTCTTGCTTCTTGATGGCTGCACATCAAATCTGCAACACACTTTCATCTCCTGCTAAACACTTTTGTACTGGCTCAGCCAACTATTGTGGCTAGGAACTAATATTTTTTCTACAATCTCTTCCAAATCTCCTGCGATATCTTCAACATCAACTGACAACTGATCTTCCTGCAAGCAATTGTGCTTGACTGCTAGGCTTTGAGCACTTCTAGCAGCGGCCTTCACTGACCTTCAATCAGCTTCTTAAATGGATTCTCCACAAAACACCAATCTCTATCTTGAGAGCCTCTCTTACATTGTGGGTAATGATTTTTTTTTTGCAGTTTTGACTTTTTGTAAGGCTGTTGTTGTTCTGCAGCTTGAAAAAAAATTGATCTTTTAAAACATAGATGCTTTTCTTCAGAAACTAACAGCTGCAACCTTTATTTTCTCCTCTACGGTGTTCTCCTCCTATGGCGGTTTCTTTGCTTGGCAATATAAACCCTTTCAACTGTGACTCTGGGAATTCTTTTTCAACTGTTCCGCCTTGAATATTAGCTACGGCTAACAACAATCCCTTTCTTTTTTTACAAACTCACTGACCTTGCTCTTATGATGCAGGCGCAATCTTTCTAAACTTATTTTTAGAGTTTGTTAATCTTATATTTCTAGATCAAATAATGAGAGGTAGTAAAGCTCTCACAAAACCTCCGAATAGAATTAGCTTCAACTAATGGATAGGTGGTTGAGAAATTATAGGGATTTATCCAAATTGGTTTTAGCCTTTGTTTAGCCTATTTTTTAGTATAAAATGGGCCTATGTTGTAGCCTACGGGCAAGAAGTAGTGTGGAAAACCATAATGTAAATAAAGTTTGTTGCTGTGCATTTTAATGTTTCTGTTTCTTTGTGAGTTTTATCTGCTGTAGTTTTGGAGTGTATTAGTTTATTCTTTTCCTATTGTTTAGGGATACATCATTAGTTGGTATCAGAGCCGTGCTTTATTTCTTATTCTTTATATCTATATTGATGTGGTCAAAGCTAAAGTAAAGAATCTGCAGCCAAGATAAAATCGCTGCTATTGGAGTCCTTCTATGTGGAGATCGCAGTCCTTTTATGCTGCTGTAATCGACTGTGCTAACCAGTCATTGTTTACAGTAGACAGAATTTTCCAGAGGAGCACTGCTGGTGATGGAGGTTACGTGGTTATCTTGACTTGAAAGTATTTTCTTAGTATCTAATGTTTATTGTTTTATCTGCAAGGGGAAATCTCTGCTGCAAAGAAGAATTGTTGGCAGATCGTTGGAGTGGAGATTGCATCTTTACATATCTAAAGGAGAATAAAGGAAATCGCTGCTGTTGGAGGATAAAGTCACTGGTACTTTAAAAAAGAAAAAGAAAAAAAAAACAGTCACAGTAAAATGCTGATAACTTTTCCATTTCTCAACGAAAATGAGAAATTCAAAATGATTTGGAAAGCTAGGGACGTGTAGAACAAAACCCAGATATTAGTTTTGGGAAATTTGATTTGACGAAAAACTTCTATAAATAGAAGTATGACGGGTTTTTCAAAAATATTTTGTTGGTTGCAAATTGAAATTTAAATTTCAATTCATAAATTTGTTTATGAGCAATAAATTGTTTTTAAGTCCTATACCAATGCTAGCAGAGTAGGAAATAACTCCTGTAGGTGTGAGAGAAGATTTTCTTTGCCAAGAAATGGCATTCAGAGTTCGAGGAAGAGGACGAGGACGAGGAAGACAAGCTGGGAGCAGAGATCCTCGAAGAAATGAGACAAATGCAAGCACGATTACAGGCTATGGAGCTTGCGCAAAGAGGAGGCATTGACATGGCTGATGTCAGTGATGAAGAGGAGGAACCTCAAGAAAAAGCAGTAGAAGAAGGATTTGAGACAAGTCTCGTCAAAGCAATTGTGGGAGCAAGTTCCAAACCCAAGTTGGAAGTTCCTATGTATGAAGGCAGCCTAGATGCTGAGAAGCTGATCAACTGGATCAATGAAATTGAAAAATATTTTGAATATAAAAATATTGCTGATGACAAGAAAGTGAAATTTGCTATAACCCGATTAAAGGGTCATGCATCTCTCTGGTGGGATGGAGTCCAAGATGAAAGAAGATGAAAAGGCAAGCCAAAGATCAAGAACTGGGAAAGGATGGTAGCTAAACTAAAAGGTAAATTCTTGCCTAAAGATTACCAACTTAATCTTTTCAAGAAATTGCAAAATCTTAAGCAAAAAGAAATGTCAGTTAAAGATTATACAGAGGAATTTTATAGGTTGACCATTAGAGTTGGTCATATTGAAGATAACATAGAGAAAGTGGCTCGGTATCTCAATGGATTGAGATATAATATTTAGGATGAGATTAATCTTTTGTGTCCAAGAACAGTGGAAGAGGCATACCAGTATGCGCTCAAAGTAGAGGAGAAGCTTTCCAGAAAACAAGCACAAAGTTCGAGAGGGAAAAGTAGAAGTTTCAGAGGAAGAGGATCACCAAGTGGTAGAGGTTAGTGGCAAGATCGCAAAGAAGAAGCTAGTAGCTCACATCACCAAGAACAATCCTCCCGAGGTAATGATTCTTTTAGAAGCAGAAGACCTTATTCAAGAGGTAGAGGTAGAGGATTTGTTGGAAAATGTTTTAAATGTAATCAATATGGACATAGATCTTATGAGTGCCCAGAAAATTCCACCACAAGTCAAAGAAGTGCACACATTGCTCAAGCTGAGGAAGAGACTGCAGAATCACCTGTTCATATAGATGTACTTGAGGTTGGAGAATCACTACTTATGAAGTGAGTTCTGCTCAAGCCAAACAAGGAAATCCATGAACCTGCACAAAGGAAAGCACTATTCAGAACTACCTGTAAAACGAAAGGTAAATGTTGTAAAGTTATTATTGATAGTGGAAGCACTGACAATCTTGTATCCACTGAAATGGTTGATAAGTTAGGCTTGAAAAAGACAACACATCCAACACCATATAAGGTTTCTTGGTTGCAAAAAGGACATCAGATATTGGTAAATGAACAGTGTCAAGTAGAGTTCCAAATAGGGAGTTATAAAGATAAAGTAATATGTGATGTTATGCCAATGGATGTTTGTCATATTCTCTTAGGTAGACCTTGGCAGTTTGATAGAAAGGCAATCCATGATGGAAGATGTAACACATATACTCTTGAAAAAGATGGACATAAACACACACTAATACGGTCCCTTAAGGATGAAAGTGCGGTTGAGGAGGTCAGTCCTAAGGTGTTAATGGTAAGTGGGAAAGAATTTTTGCATCAAATCAAGAATGAGGAGGTAAATTTTGCTCTAATTGGAAAACCAAAAGTAATTCTTACAAGTACAAGTTTGGTTGACTTACCTCTATAAATTCAGAAAATGTTAAATGAATTCATTGATATTGTTGTGGATGATTTGCCTAATGAGTTGCCACCAATGAGAAGTATCAGTCATCATATTGATCTCATTCTAGGAGCTAACTTGCTAAACAAAGCAGCTTACAGGATGACTCCAAGGGAGAATGAAGAGATCAAAGCCCAAGTACAAGATCTGCTTGACAAAGGATTGGTCAGAGAGAGTCTAAGTCCTTGTGTTGTTCCTACAATTAAGCCCAAAAGAAGATGGAGGATGGAGAATGTGCACATATTCTAGAGCCATAAATAAAATCACCATCAGGTATAGATTTCCTTTGCCTCGTATGGATGATTTAATGGATTGTTTGAGTGGTACTAAGTATGTTTCCAAAATAGATTTAAAAAGTGGGTATCATCAGATTAGAATAAGAGAAGGTGATGAATAGAAAACAACATTTAAAACAAATGATGGACTTTTTGAATGGTTAGTAATGCCATTTGGTTTAACAAATGCTCCAAGTACTTTCATGAGATTACTGAATGAAGTACTTAAGGAATTCACAAGAAAATTTGTAATAGTCTATCTTGATGATATTTTAATCTATAGTCAAACAAAGGAAGAACACCTTAGACACTTAAGATTGGTTTTAAGTAAATTGAAGTAGGAAAAACTTTTAATCAATCTTAAGAAGTGCACCTTTTTGAAACCAGAATTAATCTACTTGGGTTTTGTAATATTTGAAGATGGTTTGAAAATGGATCCTGAAAAGGTTAAAGCAATAATAGATTGGCCTACTCCAAGGAATATCTTTGAGGTAAGAAGTTTCCATGGACTAGCTAGTTTTTCTAGAAAGTTCATAAAAAACTTCAGTGGAATTTGTGCTCCAATTGTTGAAACAACCAAGGGAAATAAACAGTTATTCCAATGGACTAAAGAAGCAAAAACAAGTTTTCAGTTACTTAAGAAAAAGATTACTGAATAACCTTATTTAGCTTTACCTGATTTTGGTAAACTTTTCCAAGTTGAATGTGATGCTAGTGGAATGGCTGTAGGTGCTGTTTTAAGTCAGGAAGGTAAGCCAATTGCTTACTATAGTGAGAAATTGAATGATGCAAGAAAGAAGTATTCTTCATATGACAAAGAATTTTATGCTCTTGTTCAAGCTTTGAAAAAGTGGAGACATTACTTAATGCCTAAAGAATTTGTATTGTATACTAATAATCATGCTTTAAAGTTTATCAGTAACCAAACCAAATTAAATCAAAGGCATGTAAAATGGGTTGAATTTCTGCAAAATTTTACCTTTACTATCAAGCATAAAAGTGGCCAAACTAACAAAGTTGCAGACGCTCTGAGTAGAAGAAGCTTGATCATGCAAGGATCTCAAGTGAGTATAATGGGTTTTGATGACCTAAGAGAAATGTACAAGGAAGATATAGATTTCAAGGAGGCATATGAAGCATGTGTAAATCCTCTTAATAGAGATAGAAGTCCTTGGATGGATTTCTTGATACAGGAGGGTCTACTATTCAAAGGAAGTCAACTTTGCATTCCAAGAAGCTCCATGAGAGAGAACTTATTGAAAGAGAAACACAGTGGTAGCTTAGCAGGGCATTTCAGGCAAAACAAGACACTAGCTCAGTTGAGTGCACACTACTATTGGCCAGGTATGAGTAATGATGTTAAGAAGTTTGTAGAAAGGTGTAAAGTGTGTCAACATGCCAAAGGAAATAGCCAAAATGCAGGTTTATATCAGCCATTGCCAATTCCCAACAGGCCATGGGATTCAGTAAGTATGGACTTTGTACTTGGTTTACCAAGAACTCAAAAGGGACATGATTCAATCTTTCTAGTGGTTGATAGATTTTCTAAAATGGCGCATTTTATTCCATGTACAAAAACAAGTGATGCTACTAATATTGCCAATTTTTTCTTCAAGGAGATAGGCTACATGGACTTCCTAAGAGCATTGTCTCTGATCAAGACACTAAATTTGTAGGACACTTTTGGAGGACTCTATGGAAAAAGTTGGGCACCAATTTAAGCTTCAGCTCAGCTTACCATCCTTAAACAGAAGTAGTCAACAGAAGCCTTGGAAACACATTGAGAAGTTTGGTCGGTATGCATCCCAAACAATGGGACTTAGTACTTACACAAGCAGAGTTCGCATATAATGACTCACCTAACAAGAGCACAGGTATGAGTCCTTTTCAAATTTTGTATGGTATACATCCTAGAGGAGTATATGAGCTCAGAAATTTGGGTAAAATGGAAACACGAAGTGCAGATGGTGAAGATTTTGCCAATGCAAAGCAAGATTTGCATGAACAGGTAAAAAGGAAACTCGAAGAAAATACTATCAAGTATAAGAAGAGAGCTGATCAGAAAAGAAAAGAAGTCAATTTTAATGTTGGCAACCTTGTTTTAGCTCATCTCAGAAAAGAAAGATTTCCAAAAGGTGAATATAATAAATTAAAGGCTAAGAAAATTGGTCCTTGTAAAATTCTAAGGAAATTTTCTAGCAATGCATATGAAATAGAGCTTCCACCAAGCATTGGAATATCTCCTATTTTCAATGTTGCAGATTTATACCCTTTCAAATGTGAAGAAGAAATAATTGAAGTACCAGAAGAGGAGGAAATGCAGGTTGTTGAATGGGAGAAGTAGTTACCCAAGGAAATACCAATACAACCTGAGGACATCTTGGACAAGAAATTGGTGAAAAAAACAAGGGGCAAGGAATATTTCCAGTACTTAGTCAACTGGAAGGGACACCCACTTGAAGATGCAACATGGATACAACTTCAAAACTATCCAAGCATGGTACAAGTCTTGAAGACCTCATGGACAGGAGTCCATGAACATGTCTTTTTTTCCTTGGGAGTCTGATGCAGGCGCAATCTTTCTAAACTTATTTTTAGAGTTTGTTAATCTTATATTTCTAGATCAAATAATGAGAGGTAGTAAAGCTCTCACAAAACATCTGAATAGAATTAGCTTCAACTAATGGATAGGTCGTTGAGAAATTATAGGGATTTATCCAAATTGGTTTTAGCCTTTGTTTAGCCTATTTTTTAGTATAAAATGGGCCTATGTTGTAGCCTACGGGCAAGAAGTAGTGTGGAAAACCATAATGTAAATAAAGTTTGTTGCTGTGCATTTTAATGTTTTTGTTTCTTTGTGAGTTTTATCTGCTGTAGTTTTGGAGTGTATTAGTTTGTTCTTTTCCTATTGTTTAGGGATACACCATCTTACCTTGGCTTCTGCCAATTCTTCAATAAATTTATCATTAAAACATTGTTTCAATGTGTTTCTTCAACCATTGATGTCTCTGATTTTCTTCGAGGGCTACAACCTCTTTTTCTCTTAAGAACTACAATGGAAATCAACCTTTTTAATCTGCCATCTTCCAATCTTCGTTCCTCCAACAGTTGTGGTTGTGCTTATGGATCTTACTTGCAATGGAAAGCATTGAACAACGACAACAAACCTTTCGATAGTAACTTGTTGTCTTCAACTGTTGCAGCGGTTCTTCTTCTCCAATGACTACCTCCTTCCTCTTTGCCACCAACACCTCTTGTTTTGCTTCTTTCAATAACTTCGCCCAAATCTCCAAGTAACTTTTCTTGATTTGTTTTGACTGCTGCAATCCTCCAACGGCTTCCTCTTAGCAACTATCTTTAGCTTCTATGATGGCTGACTTTCAAACAATGATTCTTCTGATACCAACAATCTCCTTTAATTTGGCGGCCTGGCACAAAACTTTCTTCAATAGCTTCTGTGGAAGCTTGTATTTTTCCTTTATGGCTACAATCTTTGGCATTTCTTCTGCCAACGATTTGTCTTTCTCCAAACACTACAATCTGCTAAGCATCCAAACTTCAGCCCTTCACAACCATCCTCTGATCTCCTTGGTGGCTTGCAACAGCTTTACCATCGACTCTGATACCACTTGTAGAAAATAGGGAAACAGACAAATAGAGAATCACAAACTGATTTAATCAAAATATTGTTTTACAAAGCTTCAACTCTTTCACCAAACACCATTACATTGACAGTCTCAGATGGTTTTAGATGACCACAAACTAACACATAGGTCTACAGAGCTGGAATCCTAAAGGAGTGAGTATAGAATTAAACTTCAGCCACTATATAGGAAGCTATCCACCAACGGAAGAGAGAGAACATACATAAAATAATATATATCAAACTGCCTAGAAAATGTGTGAAGTTTGCTGATGGAACAGGTGGAGGAGTGAATATGGAGTCTAATCAAATCTTACCTGAAATCTTACTTCAAAACTTGTTTTTAATGCTGATGCGGAAAGGGGAAAGGGTACGTTTAGGTGGAGTAGTTGGGATTATATTCCAACACTCTCCCTTAATCACAACTACAGATTTTTTGGGATTATATTTCCAACACTCCCCCTTAATCACAACTACAGATTTCAGATTTCTTTCATTCATGCAACAACCTTTCTCCAAACTAGATCTATCTCCTCACGATTTGAAAGCTTTTCATGTCTCCTCCAGTCAAGTGTCATGATGAAGTCCCTTTCAACTACTACAACAGTTCAAAACCAACTACATCTGACCTTACTCTAATTCGAGCTCTTCTGACTCTTTAATAGACAAAAAAATTCATCTAAAATTGTGAATTACTCACCTCTTGTCATGGCATCCTCCTTTGAAGACATATTACCAGGTCAAACAACAATTTCACAGTGATCTCATTTCGCTTGGGCAACAACTTCACCAAGATGCAATATGGCATCAGCCAAAACTGTGAACTCTTTGTCTGCTTCACTCCATGATCTCTACGATCTCTTCAGCATCTTCTTCAAACCTTTTCTAACAACATCTTGTTCTTCAGCTGCGATTGGATCTCTTCTTTCTTTAGAGCTCCGGCTGGCTCTTCAACCTCCTAGATCTCTTGCTTCTTGATGGCTGCACATCAAATCTGTAACACACTTTCATCTCCTGCTAAACACTTTTGTACCAGCTCAACCAACTATTGTGGCTAGGAACTCATATCTTTTCTACAATCTCTTCCAGATCTCCTGCGATATCTTCAACATCAACTGACCACTGATCTTCCTGCAAGCAATTGTGCTTGACTGCTAGGCTTTGAGCACTTCTAGCAGCGGCCTTCACTGACCTTCAATCAACTTCTTAAATGGCTTCTCCATAAAACACACCAATCTCTATCTTGAGAGCCTCTCTTACATTGTGGGTAATGATATTTTTTGCACTTTTGACTTTTTGTAAGGCTGTTGTTGTTCTGTAGCTTGAAAAAAACAATCGATCTCTTAAAACATAGATGGTTTTCTTCAGAAACTAACAGCTGCAACTTTATTTTCTCCTCTATGGTGTTCTCCTCCTATGGCGGTTTCTTTGCTTGGCAATATCAACTCTTTCAACTGTGACTCTTGCAATTCGTTTTCAACTGTTCCGCCTTGAATATTAGCTACGGCTGACAACAATCCCTTTCTTTGTTTACAAACTCACTGACATTGCTCTTACCTTGGCTTCTACCAATTCTTCAACAAATTTATCATTAAAACATTGTTTTGATATGTTTCTTCAACCATTAATGTCTCTGATTTTCTCGGAGGGCTGCGGCCTCTGTTTCTCTTAAAAACTGCAATGGAAATCAACTTTTTAATCTGCCATCTTCCAATCTTCTTTCCTCCAACAGCTATGGCGGTGCTTATGGATCTTCCTTGCAATGGAAAGCATTGAACAATGACTTCAAACCTTTCGATAGTAACTTCTTGTCTTCAACTGCTGCGGCAGTTCTTCTTCTCCAACGACTACCTCTTTTCTCTTTGCCACCAGCACCTCTTTTTTTCTTCTTTCAATAACTTAGACCAAATCTCCAAGCAGCTTTTCTTTTTTTGTTTTGACAGCTGCAATCCTCCAACGGCTTCCTCTTAGCAACTCTCTTTAGCTTATGTGATGGTTGACTTTCAAACAACGATTCTTTTGATACCAGCAATCTCCTTTATATTGGCGGCCTGGCATGAAACTTTCTTCAACAGCTTTTGTGGCAGCTTGTATTTTTCCTTTATGGCTGCAATCTTTGGCATTTCTTCTTCCAGCGATTTGTCTTTCTCCAAACACTACAATCTACTAAGCATCCAGACTTCAGCCCTTCACAACTTTCCTCTGATCTCCTTGGTGGCTTGCAACAGCTTTACCATTGGCTCTGATACCACTTGTAGAAAATAGGGGAACAGACAAACAAAGAATCACAAACTGACTTTTATATTAATCAAAATATTGTTTTAGAGAGCTTCAGCTCTTTAACCAAACACCATTACATTGACAGTCTTAGGTGAATTCAGATGACCACAAACTAACACACAGCTCTACATAGCTGGACTCCTAAAGGAGTGAGTATAGAATCAGATTTCAGCCAATATATAGGAAGCTATCCACCAACGGAAGAGAGAGAACATACATAAAATAATATATATCAAACTGCCTAGAAAACGTGTGAAGTTTTCTGATGGAACAGTAGACAGGCTGGAGGAATGAATATGGAGTCTAATCAAATCTTACCCAAAATCTTACTTCAAAACTTGTTTTTAATATTGATACGGAATAGGCAGGTTTAGGTGGAGTGGTTGGGATTATATTTCCAACACAAAGGAATTAGTAAAACAAACATTTCTTAAAGGTAGACACACAATGCATTTTGTAATAGCAATGAAACTGTATATAAAACAATACCGGAAAGTTTGTTGCAGCTGATTGGACCCCAATACTTGAGAGCTGCCAAATCATAAGCTCTGGCTGCATTCTATTCCTGATCAAAGCCGTTTCCAGTGAAGAGTTCAATTATAATCCGGAACTTCAAAGAGTACGAATTCAAAATTACTTACATCATGTATAACAAACCCATAAGAGTATTAGCTTACAAGATATACTGGAGATTCTAGTTATTTTTCAGAATTCAGGATCACAATAAGACAGTTAAATTAAGACAGTTAAATTACTCTAGTTAGTATTCAAATGAGAATTAATCCATTTGTTCATTATCTATTTTAAAAATAAAAAATAAAAAATTGTTTTTGATTAGATAAGCAGAGAAGGACCATGTTCTCAAACAAAGCATTACATCAGGGCATAACAGTCCAACAAGACAGATTGGAAAACAGTAACGAGTCATAAACATCAAGCACTTCAACAGAAAACCAAAAAACATAAACGGACCAGCAACAAGATAGAAAAAACACTCGAGATGATGATCAAAATATTGTTGATTAACTTTTGACCTAGTATCCTTCTCTCCCAATCGATTGTTGGTAAAATAAAAACTTGTTTCTAACCTTAAATGAAGACAATAAAATATAACATATTGGAAACCATATCTCTACACATAACAACATAACACCTGGTTATAAAATTCTAACACATCCTTAAGAAAAACGATAAAAGAAATCTTGTTCGAAGTGTTCTCCTCTTGGACCTGTCCTCTCCGTATCAACTTTAGATCTCACTCAATCTCAGTATTAAAGACAAATAGTGTAATTGGATCTTGGCAAGGATTCGAATAGAGTGCATATTAATTCCTCCAGCCTGTTTGTTGTTCCATCAACAGGCTTCACACGTTTTATGGGAAGTTTGATAAATATTATTTTATGTTTGTTCTCTCTCTTCTATTGGTGGATAGTTTTCTATATATTGGTTAAGTTTGATTTTGTTTGCTCTCTTAAAGTGCCCAGCTCTGCATAGCTGTAAGAAGAATGGAAGAATGTTGGTGTACGTATAAATTGATGTATGGAAAGAGTCGAATTTCAGACAGTATGTACTGTTTCGTTTTGATTAATATAAAGTTTCAATTTTTGTTTTTATTTTGTTTTATCCTCCCCTTTCAAATCCATCCTTTGGTATCAGAGCCAGCGTTCATCTAGCAAGATCCAGGGAGAGCTACAGCTATATTGCAGAAGAATATGCGCAGTGTGTAAGGTGCTTCCAAGGAAGAAAGAAGCCGGCCTTATAATCAAAGATCTGAAGAGTTAAAAGGTCTGCAGTTTCAAAAGATGCTGTAGCATCCAAGCAAAGGTGATTGCAAGTAAATCCATAAATATTTGAGGCTGAAGACTGAGGATCTGCCACTGCCGGTGAAAAGAAGAGCGCAGATCAGAAGTGTTCGAAGTTGAGAAAGGAGGAGATCGTATTTATTTTAGAAAGGAGCTGAAATTTGTTTAAAAGAAGAGAAGGCGCCATGCAAGGATAAATTTATTTTAGGATTTAGAAGAAGCTGCAGCTGTCAAGAAGAGAGATCATCGGTTTTCAGTGTGAATTATGTCACTGAAGCTACTGAAGAAGATGTTGAAGATGTAGTTGCAGAAAACAAGGTAGATTTTCTGAGAAAGAAGTCATTTAAAGCTAGCCGCTGCAAGGAAGGGTTGAAAGTACCGCGGCAACTATTGAGGAAAGGGGACTGGTAGATTGTTTGTTTTACGAAGGTGAAGAGAGGTCGCTGAAATCACCAAATCCAAGCCGTTGCTTGTAGGGAGATTAATCTCCAAAGATCACGAGTCTCAGAAAGAAGTGGCTATCTAGAAGAAGTGATGAATAAGAGTTGTAATAATCACCACCAAAGGACAAAGGAAGTTGCAGAGTATTTTAGATAGAGCCAATAAAGATATGAAGCCGACAAAGATAGGCGTAGAAGTTGTAATAGACTATAGTTTAAAGATTACTGCCGCCACAGTTTGGCTAAGTTGCTGAATGAAGAAATTGCTGTAGAGAGATCGTAGAAAAGAGATCCGATAGTATTGGAACAAGTTGCTGAATCGTGCCAGTCAAAAAAAAAAAGGCTGCTGTAGGGATAAAGAATTGTTCACAGTCGAAAAGGAGGAGACTGCATGGAAAAGGAAAGAGGAGCTATTAAAGGAGATTAGAAGATCAAAGGAGGATAGGTATATGAATTAGTTAAAGACAAGTAAATGAAGTTGTAAATTGGTAAAGAATTAATTTGGTTGAATGTTGTAGCATTTTGTGAATAAGGTCAATTGAGCCAATTGAGGCTAGGATCCCGAGCATCAGTAGTGTAGCTTAAAGGGAGGTGTTGAAAGAAAACAAGAGTTTCACACCTGGAATTTCCTAGATTAGATCCATAAGATTTGAAGATTGCATATGCCAAAACATCAATAAAAAAATCAAGAAAATAATTGAAATTCGTAGTTGAGATTAAAAGCCAGTGTTGAAAGTCTAATCCTAACTACCTTATTAATATCTGCAATTGAACCTGTCCTCTTGATATTAGCTTTGGATCTCACTCAATCCTAGTATTAAAGACAAACAGTGTAATCGGATCTTGGCAAGGATTCGAATAGATTGCATATTAATTCATCCAGCCTGTGTGTTATTCCATCACCAGTCTTCACACGTTTTATAGCCAGTTTGATTTATATTATTTTTTCTGTTCTCTCTTCCATTGGTGAAAAGTTTTTATATATTGGTTGAGTTTTATTTTGTTTGCACACTTAAAGAGTCCAGCTCCACAGAGCTGTAAGAAGAATGGAAGAATGTTGGTGTATGCATAAATTGATGTATGAAAGAGCCAAAGCTCAGACAGTATGTACTGTTTCATTTGGATTAATATAGAGTTTCCATTTCTGTTTGTTTTGTGTTTTATCCTCCCCCTTTCAAATCCATCAAATCTCACTATAAAAACAACCATGTAAACTTACCAGATTTTGATAGGCACTAGAGCTAGAGCCCATTTTGACCGCAGAAAGAAATCTGTTCAATTTATAACTAATTACAATATAAATTCATAAAACTAACCTTGCTTATCCTTGCGGTTCCCAGTTTCTTTGCTTTTGTCCCAAAGATGGACATCATATCTCCCTGTCCATCTATGCCTGCATCGAGTCCCACATAATGTTACTTTTAACTAGCCCTTTATTTGGTGTGTATATATATATATATATATATAAGAAAGAAAATATATATATGAACACATTTCGTAACTCCACGGTAGACTAAATTTCTGTGGCCAAACGAATTGGAGGGCGTGTTTGTGAGATCCATCAAGCTCTTCCCGTAATATTCTGTAAATGGATACGAATTGAACATTAGAATCCGCAGTGTCAATAAGTTCGGTACATGCCTATTGTAAATATAATACTGAGATTGTATCTTCTGTTTCCTTCACTGTTATCATTATTTTATTTGTACTACATATTAATGAAAACAAAATCAGAATACAAGAGCATCGCGTAGGCCTGATGATGTGAGAGATGTTAAAGAAACCTTTTTTGATGTGCAAGTTTACAGGGTCTTGAGCCTTGATGGTTCCTAAATATGAAAATAAATTGAAGTCTCAGCCTTGGGAGGAATAGGAAAATTAGATCTTCTCGTCTACCAGAAGATACTGTATAAATTTTATTACTCAGATCTGAATAATTGGTATTACTATTTAATGGTTCCCATCTATTGCGATTTTGATATTGTTCAATGTCCTAAAAACCATATTTGGGTATTACTTATAAAAGTGTTTTCAGACAAAATATAAATATTAATCTTTAATATATGAAATTAGTAACACTCTACCGTATATAAGTATCAATATGTGAAATGGGTCAAGCTTTTAAATGCAAAAAATATATTTGACATTAACATCTGAAATCTGACCTAGTACCTCATCAATATCTGAAGAGAGAAATAATATTGAAAAAAATATAAATGATATTTGAAATATCTAGTAAAGAAAATTAAGACCATCATAAATAAATAATATATGAGATAACCCAATGCCCCCAGGGCAATGATTCAATATTAGTATATGAAAGTAGGAAAATCATTATATATGAATATATGCAGACAATGTAAAAAGGGAATGATAAAATACAAGAAAAAGTAATAATGAATAAATGGACTTTACCATATATTCACATAATAAGAAAAAGATTCAGTGAAGCCTGCGGTATAAAATTTATTTTTGATGCAGGAAAATAGATGAGATTATGCAAGTCAAATAGTTCAGAGATCTAAACCTGAACCTATTATGATAACATTATTGAAACAATACTTAAAAAAACATATATTTTTAAGATTTGCAGATTTAGTACCTTTCAAAGCAATGATGTTTTATAGAAACTCTTTAGAATAAACATTTACTCCAATCCCTATCAAATCTAGGTTAATCCGTCTCTTTTCTCTTCATCTCTTTAAAACAATCAAAAAACAATGTCGTGTTTAGGGTAGATTGTAGTAGAGATATATACGAATCTAGAAGTATAATTCTCAAAATCATGTTATGCTAATGGAAATATGTAGAATAATGACACGTGATTGCGCTGATAGATTTTTTTCCACAAGATAAATCTAGATTTGGAAGATTTTACTATTAAATGGCAGCTAACTTACTAGTAGCTAAAACTTGTTTTCTGACAACTCAACATTGGTTTAACAATGTGTAAATATTTTTTCCAAGTGTGAGATAGATTTACCAATCACTGTTGGACTTGCAATATATAACAAAATAAATATTTAAACTATATATTAATTAAATTTTGAAACTACAACTAATAAATGTTTTCATTATCGAGGTAGCTGATGAACCATTTAAGCCTTTACAAAAACAAATTAATGCACATGGAGTATTCTAAAGGTTTTAATGACCCTTTCACATGCCATTATTAATTATATTTTATTGTACATTTAATTTATTTTAGTATTTTTATAGTATATTTAATTTTTGTTAGTATTTTTAATTTATAGTATTTATAGATGAGATTATTCAAGTAAGATAGTTCAGAGAGATCTAAAACTAAATCTATTCTAATCATATTATTGAAACAATACTTTACTTTTTTTTTTTTAATAGATTTGCAGATTTAGTACCTTTCAAAGCAATGATGTTTTATAACAACTCTTCACAAAAAAAATTCACTCCAATCCCTATGAAATGTAGGCTAACGAATCTCTCTTTCTCTTCATCATTTTAAAACAATAAAAAACAATGTCTTGTATGGGGTAGATCATAGTAGAGATAACTACGAAATTAGATGTATAATTCTTAAAATCATGTTATGTTAATGGAAATGTGTAGAATGACACTTGATTGATGTGGGTAAATATAATATGTGTAGTTGGGGTTTTACAAGATGACAATTCATAACACATTATAACATACTAGCACTTGCACCTAAAAGAGGTTCAAGGATTACAGGGATAGATTTTTTGGAAAAACATAAATCTAGATTTATCTTTTACAAAAAGGAGTATAATTTGATTTTGGTTTTTTGAGGGTTTCACGAGATATTTTTTTGAGGATTTTACTATTAAAT
>VDFB02268312.1:0-15433 GCA_007258455.2 Sequoia sempervirens | reverse complement strand
TCTAGGTGTTTTTGTATTATACAATGTGTTTTCAAACAAGTTGCTTTTCTTTAGTTTCCATTCAATAATAAATCCATTTTATCAGTTTATTGCATCTAGATAATTTCATTTAGGCATAATTTAATCATACATGTACATTAGATTGAGTGAACCACCCAGATTTTAGGTGTGAGATCTATCTCTTTCCATTACCTATGAAAGACCCTAATTGAGTAAAAGAGAACCTTAGCATTCCACCACCCTTAAAATATTTGTTACATTTTAGTAAGCCTACTTTTTGAACAATTTATTATCTGATTTTGGAGTCCTTCATCATAGATCTAGGCTTGCATTAACCTTGCATTAGGATTGGATTAATTCATTTTCATGCTAGGTTTCAAATTTTGCATTCATAAAAAGTGCATTTAGGTTGCATTTTTGGCATCTAAATTCATGTAAATTTTCTGAAATTCTACCATTTTTTACTTAGGTCTGCACAATAGGACTCAGAATACATCAAAATCACACAATTTTTTTTGAAAATTTTGAAAAAAGTCCATACTGGGACTCATTCGCTGCCTTGGGCGAATCAGTTCCTTTTCACTCTTAAAACTGCCCTTTACAGAACTGAAAACCCTATTTTTCAGCTTCTATTTGGTTCCTTTACCTACTTGTATTAGTTAGCTAAGTTTCTATATCATGCATTTCATTACATCTAGCTTAAAATCGCTCATTTCATGCATTATTTAATTTCACTTTTGCATTCACAACGTTTCATTTTTAGATTTTTGCATTGTGTAAATAGAAAATTAGCTTACTTAAAAACTAAAAATTGCATTCATTTTTAAGTCATTGCATTGTACTTTCTTTCCTTTTTAATCATAACATGTTTTCTTTCAAAATCTATGTGGCTTTGATTTCGGTAATAGTGGATTGTATAAGTACAACATTCCCTCTTATGAGTTCAATTTTGATTACCACAATGAGGAATTTAAGAAACATGATCAAACCATTGACACAATCCTTAACCTTAAATTTTCCATTGGTGAGAATGGTAGTGTAGACAATTATAACAATCATACTTGTTCTTTCCCCGATACCTCTCCTATTAGTGACAAAGGTATCTTGGTGAAGGAAGCTACAAGCATTAAGAGTCTTGATTGTCCATCTCCTCATTCCCATTTGGAAGATGTTAGACAAAAAGAGGTTGAAATCATAGATACATTTATAAACATCACCTTACCTAGTCTTCATAACCTTGAAAATTACACTTGTCTGTCTCCTAATATCCCTCCTTGATGTAAAGAGGATAGGTTGGTGAAAATATTATAAAAAAATATTATCATTTTATTGTGGTTAGGGTGGTCAGATAGACACCTGCTTATTTTTTCCCTGAAATTTAAGTACTACTACATTGAAATTTCAAATTTTCACCAAATAGATTTAAAATAAATAAAAAAACCTAGTAGTTTAGAAACTACAATCAATTTTCTACAGATTCTATTCTTACATATTTTTGAAATGATATAGATAACTTATTCAAATATTTAAGTTATGTTTCCTAACTCTAAGTTTTCTAAATTTTTTGCCGCTTAAGGGCCTGTTTTTTCCATGATGATCTTGCACATACCCATTGGTGACGAAGTTATCATGAAATACCCAAGCCCTACTTTTCAAGTGCACGTGGCTTGTTTTTCTCCTAAAAACTCTCCTCCTAGGGAGAATATCATGATGCAAGAAAATGAAAACAATAATAATATGTCTTCCTCCAATAAAAAGGCAATTTTAGATTTCCCTTCATTAGAGATACATCAAACCCAAATCGATGAGGTTATGAATATGCAAATGTTCATTAGATCCCCCTCAATCAATGGACCTCATACATACCTCATGGGACATCCTAACAACCCACTTATTCTCTACCCACCTTCACACAAACAACAAACTCAAAATAAACCTAAACTTATCCTTTATCCTCCTCAAACTAATGTGTCACGTTGATTATAATACCATTTCTCATACATATAACACTCAAAATAATCCACAACTACAACAACCAACCCTACCACCATTACCATTGCCTAATCCTATCCCCCCTAACCCTTTCTTCCTAGGTCGCAAGGAGTATGATCTTGTTGAGAAACTTAAGAATACTCCTCCTAAGATATCATTGTGGGACCTTATTCAAGCCTCCCCTCACTATCACAACATGATCCAAACAGCCCTACAACAAGTTCCTGTCCCTTCTAATGTGCCACCAACTGATATTGCAACAATGATTCAATGCCAAAATGTTGACATTGTTTTCTACCAAAGTGAACTCCCCTCTTTGGATGTGTAAAATCAAAATGATCCTTTCATAATCATCGCTCAATACAAAACAAAAGGGATAAAGAGAAATCTTGTTGATATTGGTTCTTCTCTTAATGTGTGTAGTGTGAGCCTTTTGGATAGGCTTAGCATTGATAAATCAACCATTTGAACTGATTCTTTCTCTATTAAGGGATTTGGCAATGTCAAAAAGAAACCACTAGGGGTAATCATTATGCCTCTTAGCATTGGAGTGGTCACCTTGAATACACCAATCCATGTTATGCCTTATGAACTCTCATGCAATCTTATCTTAGGCAGACAGTGGATTCCTACAATGAAAGGTGTGCCTTCCACTCTTCATCGTAAAATAAAATACATCTACAACAACACATTTCATACACTTGACACTGATCTTGGACTTGATAGTGTCTTGAAACTTGAGAAAAACAAATCTAAATCCTTAAACACATCAACATGACCTACACAAGTGGATCTCATTCAACAAAATGATGAAGAACAACCACTTTCACAACACATGAAGCTATTTGTCGATGATTGGGATTCCTTGAATTTTGAACATGACTTCATGGGCGAGTAAAAATTCATACACAAATATTCAAATAATTCCAAATATGCAACATTAATGTCCACACAAAATACAAACAACCTTTCGAAAGCATCCACCTCAACCACTTTAGACAAAGACACAAAATACACAACAACCACCCTATCTAAACACAATGAAAAAGATTTATGGAAAAGGTTATGAACTCATGAAACACCTTGGATATAGTGGAAAAGGATGTAGTGCTAGTTAAAAAGGTATCTATGTCTCCATCAATCCTCACACACAACAAATAACTCATGGTCTTGGTTATTTCCCTTTGATAGAAATTGCCAAGCCTTCCATCAATGTCAACACTATCACACAACATACTCCTATATCAACCTTAACCATTGTCCATCTTGAACTCCTTGACACTAGTGGTCTTGAACATCATCCTTTCCCAAACATCAAACAAAAAACTACACCTTTGCTTAATGTAAATGTCATCTCGCACAAAGTTCATGATTTGAATATGTTAGATTTTCTACCCTCCTATAATGGAGAAAACAAAATATCGCAATCTCAAGAGCCTCCTGTATGTATGAAATCTACTACTAAGCAAGATATATATTTTTCGTAAAACACAATACCACCTTGTATCATTGATCAAGAGGGTATCTTGTTGAGACTCCTCTAAGACCGCTTCATCACCCTCCCTCTCAAAACTAGTAAGAAATTCTATTCAAACATTTCATTATGTGCCTATCATAGAGTTCATGGTCATTCCACTAATGAATGTAAAGCTTTGATTCATAAAATCCAACATTTGCAGGAGTTTGGCATGCTTCCCTTTGTGGGGGCACCTAATTCCTCTAATTGATACCGATTTTCACTCTCGTCTGTACATTTCATCAATTGTTTTGACTCACCTTTGTCTTGCACTCAGTGGGGGCAAGGGGTTATGTAGCCTTGCCCTTGTATGTCACTTATGGTTGCCTCATTTAGCTAGTCATTAACCTTTCATGAATACATAAGAGCAATCTTGGGATGTGGAGGACATTCCTTAAGTTGGATCACATATGACATACTACCCTTTTCATGATGTAGCTTAGCAGAAACATATGACTTGGCGTAGGGATTTCTGAGTAAGCTCTCATGTCCTCTTATTCTACTTTAAAGCAATTGCTCATAGTACTGGTGTTCACAATTTCTTTAAAGTGTGGGCATACATCACCACTCACATTTCATTGTGTGATTTTCTTTTTCTTGTGATTTCCTCTCTTGGAAGCATTAGGTACAATGTTTCCCAGGATGAGACCTTGCACTTGTCCTCTCTTGGAAACAAGAATAAACCATTTTCACTTATCCTCTATTGGAGACATTTGGCATGATGTTCCCTAAGATGAGACATTGCATGAACTAAGCAAAATCCCTTTGAACAATCCTTACACTATTCTACATTAACAATGTCTATGAGTGTCAAGCATACAAAGTTTTGCTTGCCTCATTGAGCTCAAACCAAAATTTTCCTTTGTGGAACCTTATCAAAGTTATCAAGAGGTGTAAATTTGGTATGGATGAGGAGGAAGCCCATTTTGAGGCACAAATTTCCCCATATCCACCTATGTGCACAACAACTAGTGTATGTTTTATCGTTTGGGATTTCTCACCCAGTGGACAACCAAGAGTTTCGTCACCCCAGAGTGAGTACATGCAATTTATTTTTAGAAAAAAAGCCTAGATCTGATCCACAACTAGTTGGAAAAATGGTCAAAGCTTGATCCACCTTTTTATTTTTCAAATTACTTTTGTGGGGTCACTCACCCCATGGATGACCTAAAGTTTTATGTCCCAAAAGTGAGTGCATATTTTCCACCCTATTCTTCATTCTTTCTATTGCATGATTATGTATCTTGTTGCTTCCACTTAGGATCTTAGAGCCTGGGGGCTTGATTGCCTCCTTTGATCTTTATCATTCTTTCCTAAATTTGCATCTGTGCACTCAGATCTTTCTTGAATGTCTACTTTAGTGTGAGTTTGAAGCAAGTTCATGCTCCCACTAAAGTGGGGGCTAAATGTGGTGTAGAAAAATGGACCTCTTGTTTGACATGGGAATAATAGATGATAAATTGGACTTAATAAGGCCTTGATTCAGGTGTTGTGAGGCATTTTATGTATCCACACTAGGTCTTGGACCCTTACAAATGGAATAAGATGCTTTTAACGATGTCTTGTAAAGATGTTGTAAAGTGTTGTAAAGTACTTTCACACTTTTCTAGACTTAATGAACCCATTTCCCCTAATTCAACATTATAAAATTTATTTATTTAAATACATTATCACATCAATCTAGAATTTTTTGAATTAAACTTAATGTTAAACTAGTGTTGTAATGTGTCCTACATATTCACATTGGTTCTTGTGCCTTCCTAGGCTGTGGACCTCATTTTAGTGTTGTAAAGTGGATTTAATCATAGTTTCACATTGAATTCCATGTCCCAATCCCCAGTTGACCTTTGCATCATCACTAATAGGACCCTATTAACCCACATTGTGCATCTTAAGGCTTAAAATGATCAAATAACCAACAAAGTCACCATATAAACCTTTTTGTAACTTCCTAGCATCTTAGTTGGAAAAATGGCCCCTATGGAACCCATTCACCACCCATGGTGAATTAGTCCGGTCCAGGTGGGATCCATTCACTGGTGGGTGGCGAATGAGTCCCATTTGGCCCATTTTTTACCTTTAAGTGGGAAAAACTAAAATTTAAGTTTATTATTTTTACATGTCGGCCTTAGGGATCCAATTAACAAGAAAATAAGTTCAATTTCCGATAAAATAAACTCTCTAAACCCTAATCATAGCCATTATTCATTATTGATCCATCATTCTTCCATCTCAAGTCAAGCAAGTGAGGGTTTCATCGTTTCAATTCATTAAGATATCAATTTTTAGACATTCAAGGGAAAATTCTTCATGTTTTTTTGCATACATTCAATATCAAACATCATTGCAAGGTAATCAACTCTATTATTGCATGTTTCATTACATTCTTTCTCTATTTTGGTTTAGTCACCTAAAAGGGGTTTGACTAAGGCAAACCCCCATGCCCTAACATTCACCATTTCTCTCTCTTGTCTTGTGTGTTTGTAGATTTAGACATCTTGGAGGCTTAGAAATCATTGAATATTGCATTGCAGAGTTCTTTAAGTCTTCTCTTCATTGAACAAGTGAAAATATCAACAAAAACTCACTTTCAAGTTCAGAAATCAGAGTTTTGAAAGCGAATACCTGTAGAAAGCCAAAGTGCAGACTGAGAGTTCTTGTTTCCACTTTTGGATCTTTGAAAATTCAAAATTCTACTAATTCACCATCAATGGTGAATGAGTCCCATTTCTATGCTTGAAAAAGGTTTTATGCATTTCTAGATACCCTTTTGTTTGAAATGGGTTCTGGGTCAGTTTTACGAAACTAGGACTAATTCGCCCAAAATGGTGAATGAGTCCCAGTAGGACAAATTTCTAGCATTAGTAGCATTTCAAATGTCATTTCCAGCCTCCTTCCATATCTCAGGTGCACACTTTCAGTTTCATCCATTTCTATTTCAGTTTTGCATTCATTTCTAGGTGCTTTTGCATTACACAATGTGTTTTCAAACAAGTTGTTTTTCTTTAGTTTCCATTCAATAATAAATCCATTTTATCAGATTTATTGCATCTAGATAATCTCATTTAGGAGTAATTTAATCATACATACATTAGATTGAGTGAACCACCTAGATTTTAGGTGTGAGATCTATCTCTTTCAATTAGGTGAATGACCCTAATTGAGTAAAAGAGAACGTTAGGATTCCACCACCCTTAAAATATTTGGTTCAGGAACATCATGCCTAATGCCTCCAAGAGAGAAAAATTCAATGAAATATCACACTGTTGGAGGAAATAAAACCCAATGACACTACCAAGAAAATGATGTATCATAGGAAGAAAGAGAAACGCACAGTGAAACATGAGTGTCGATGTATGCCCCAACTTTAAAGTGGTTGCTAACACCATTATTGTGATAAATTTATTTAAAGTAGAAGAAGACATGAGAGATTATTAAGAAATCCCTATGCCAAGTCATATGTTTGTGAATTAGATTACATCATGAATAAGTATGTCACATGTAAGTGAACTTAACGCATGTCATCCACATCCCAAGCTTTCTCCTATATATACATGAAAGGTAGTTAACTAGCCAAAAGAGAAAATAAGTGACATACGAGGATAAGGCTACCTAACCCCTTGCCCCCACTTAGTGCAGGACAAGGATGAGTTGAGATGATTGATGAAAAGCATTCTAGAGTGAAAATCAGTATCACTTAGAGGAATGAGGTACTCCCTCATAAGGGAGAGCACACTAGATGATTATCATTGATGAAACTGATATAAATGTTCAAACTTGTAAATTTTGAAGTCTTCCAGCGAGATTGACTGACTGAGGAGTCAGAAAAATGTTCCTGGATCTGCTGAAGATGTCTTATTTGTATTAACCTCACCAGCACAGGCCCAGCACCCAGATTTCCTAAAGAGAGCAAAGAATACCAGTCATTAGCACAGTCTGAGACAGATGCCAGCACCATTATCACTGTATACCTATTATGAATTTTTCTGGGAATAATTGAAGGAGGCATGAGACAGTTTGAGGCAGAACCAAAGACCCAGCTTTCAGACCTATAGGGGACGCAAATACTTAGTTCTAGCACCACATCTCAAGTTTTGTCATTATCAGAACCTTTCCATGCTATCATTCATTGATCTGCTACATTACGCCATTAATTTTTAAAGGGTCTTTTCAAACTAATAAGTGGTTTCGCAGCGTCTCTTATTTTGTGCCGATATCATTTCACCTTTTATTCTTTCCTAGTCTTTGTTCATGATCTTGCATTCTCCCATGAATTTTGATTCGACATCTAATGAATCCCAATCATCTTCTAATAGCTTTATGTTTTCCTCAATATGTTTTTCTTTGTCTTTTTCTTGCACAAGTTCTACTTGTGTAGTTGGTGTCAGTGTTTTGAGAGGATTTTCCTTACCTTTCTCAATGTTCAAACAATTGTTTGGGTCATGGTCAGCTTTAAGTGTGTACACTTTTTTATTGTAGACATACTTCATTACACGATGAAGAGTATAAGGCACTCCATTCATTGCATGAATCCATGGTTTGCCTAAAAGGATATTATATGAAAGGTCATGAGGCATAACATGGATTAGTGTTTCTAATGTGGCATTTGCAACTATAATAGGAAAAGTGATCACACCAAGTGGTTGTTTTCCTACATTGTCAAATCCCTTAATAGCTAAGGAATCAGGTTGAATTTTTTATTTATCCACGCCAAGCCTATCCAAAAGGGTTATACTACACACATTAAGGGCTAAACCATAATCCAAGGAAGTTACATCACAATTATTGTCATTTTATTGCACCATGATATCCTCCCTAGGATAAGAGTTTTTTGGAGAACTGCAAACAAAATGTTCTTGACATTCAAGGATTGGTTCTTCCAAAATGACTTCATCACAAGTAGGGGAATGATCAATGGTTGAATTGTCATGTTTATCAATTATAGAATTCTATTTTTCAATTTTTTTTACTAGGGGAAGAGAGACACATAACATTCTCATGACTCTCATTGGTTGTATTTCCTAACATCAAAGCATCTTCCTCACAACTAGGAGAGATACTAGGAGAAGAACAAATATAATTGTCATGATTGTCCATAATTTCATTCCTTTTTCTCATAATTTCTTCCAAAATAGGGTAGGTAGGGGAAGGAACATAAAGGGGGTTGTTGTAGACATTAAAGATCTGATTATCTAACACCAACATATCCTTATCATTTACAACATTATCACAAGATGGGAAAATGTTGGGAGTTGAAGTGTTAATGGTCTCTTGTTGTGTTATGTGATCGTCATGATTAACTATGGTTGTTTCTTCTTGTTCATCAATATATTTTCCACTAAGAGAGGTAAGAGGAAAGAAACAACTAGGACTCTCAAAACTCTCATTAATTGGTTCTTCTAACACCAAAATATCTTCTTCACAAATAGGATAGATATTAGGAGAAGAACGAATATGATCGTTAGGATTGTCCAAGGTTGTATTCTCTTTCACTAAAACACGCTCATAGGAAGGGGATATGAACTTTTTCTTAGCATTCCTAGAAAGGTAACCTAACATTGTTTGAACAAAAATGAAAATAACTTCTAAGGTCATCTTATACAATGCTTCAAGAATGTAAACAATGTATATCCAAAGATGAAAAGTACTTTTATCCAATGTATGCAAAACTTTAAGAATGCAAACAATGTGTATCCAATAATGAAAAGCACTTTTATCAAACTTATGAAAAGCTTTATGAATGTAAACATTGTATATACAAAAGTGAAAAGTACTTTTATCCATATGGTGCAAAGTTTCAGAAATGTGAACATTTTCAGATTTGATGATTTTTGCTATTAGAATGATTTCAAAAATGACTACCCCAAATTGATATTTTTGACCTAGATGCATAAAATAGAAATTACCAAAACTTTCCAGATTGATACTATATGTTACTAGCAAGCTTAGGAAGAATAGAAATGAGGTTTTTAATGTTGTAAAAGGTAGTTTGAAATATGGACTGGGACAAAATCACCTAGAGGGGCGTATGAGTCCTAGTTACGGATTTTCTCACCATTTTCAAGAAATTTTAAGTGTTTTCTATGTTTTTTAGTTTGTATGATGTATTAACTAAATAAAAATGCATACTTCAGATGATTTTTAGTGATGAAAGATGCAAAAATGCAACCTATATGCACTTTCACTAATGCAAGATGTTGAAACCCTAGATGCAAACTAACTAGTGCAAACCGTAATCCAAAGTTAATGCAAACAAGATCTAGGATGATGATGCACCCCAATTTAGAAAATAAAATGTTCTAAACGTAGGTTAACCAAAATGTAAGGAAGATTTTTTTTCATTTCTAGGGTTTAGGACCTAGGACAACAAATTTTATTTACTCTACATTCAAGGATGTCCTAGAGATCTCAACCCAAGAATGGAATAGAGGTAAGAGATATGCTAGAGGGGTTTCCTAGGGTATGATTTGAGATTACAAGAGGGTTCACCACCAAGCTAGGGCTTGGGAAAACTAATTAAATGCAAGATCTAATGGAAAAACCTAGCGATGCATGAAACTGGAATGAATGACCTAGAAATGCATATAAATAAGAACCAAAAGCTGGAAAATTAGAGGCATGCACCTAGAAACTTGAAGAGGCTTGAATGAGGAATGAAAATGTTGAAAACACTTATTTTGATGCTAATTGGGACTCATATGCTAGTCTGGGCATATCATCCCTAGACTAAGGGTTTTGGCCCAAAGTAAGAATCTAGCAATATCTAATTTGAAGCCACTAAAATCTAGAAAATCATTATAATGGGACTCATATGCCACAAGTGGTGTATCAGTCCCACTAGGAGTTTTTAGAGGGTTAAGATTTGAATCAGGTCTCCAATCTCTACTATTCCTATCACACTTCATTTTTGGATCTAAAACTTTGATTTCGGGCCTGTAGAAGACTTTCCATTAAGATAACAACCTTGGAAGTGAGGGGACAACTCCAACAATTTTCTCCAAGCTTGTAACCTAATCTTGAAGGGATCATCGAGCTCCAAGACACCTAGATCTACAATCACACATCAAAGAGAAGAAAATATTGTTGTTTGTTAGAGGATATGGATTTTCCTAGGTCAAAACCTTCATTAAAATGCCAATAAACCAAAATGACAGAGATAATGAAATAAGCGGACATGAAAATATGAAAAATAATTAATGATGTCTTGTAAATGGCTCAGAGGGATTTATATAGCCAAAAGTAGTGAGCAAGATGGGTGTGTAGGTATGTGGGTTAGTAATTTACCCAAACTGATGAAAAAAGGGTTTTTAAAGGGAGACTTCTATAATTCCACCAATATAATCTATGTTTTTACTTTTGAATTTAATAAATAATATCTATTGCTTGAATTACATCAAAGTCCTAATTGATAGTCGATTGAAACCCATAACTTTCTAATGGTATCACAGAAATGAATCAAAATATCACATTTATGCTTACACATAGGATTAAAAAATAAAATTCATGAAGTTTTGACACAGGTCGACATGTTTTAGAGATGTTATAAAAGTTGTAATAAAAATTAGCGTAATTAATTATTTACATGGAAAATTACAAAAAAATATGTGTATCGAGAAGAGTTCTATATATATAGAAGACATAAAAATATTATCATTTTATTAGGTTAGGTGGTCGAAAATACTTATTTTTTCCCAATAAGTACTAATGTATCAGCCTCAGCCAAAGGATTTTAAAAAAAAAAAAACCTAGTAGTTTAGAAGTTACTACATTAAATTTGCTATAGATTCTATTTTTACATATTTTTGAAATAATTTAGATAACTTATTCAAATTTGTACATCAAGTTTCCTAACTTTGATTTTTCTATTTTTTTTGCCACTTAAGGGCCTATTTTTTCCATGATGATCCTAGACATACCCAAATCTGTAATCTAACATTAAATGGCCATGAAGGATGCAAATCTAGATCTTCAAATAAGTGTAGAACAATGCTTGACCTTGAATTTTGTATGTTGTTTAATAAAAAAAGTAGGGTTCACCACTATGAATGAAGAAGATGCTAAAACAATAATATTTTTTTTATTAAAACACTCAATTATGAGGGAAAAAATATGTAAATAACAATAAAAAATGCTACCTAACTATTATAGCAACTAAGGGGGATTTTTTTAGAGCATAAAAAGCTATGTATTAAGCTACAAATGACTCATTTTCCATCAGCGGTGAATGGGTCCATGTTAGGGTTCCTCAAACTGAGATCAACATCCTATTCCTTGATGTCTACACTCTCAAATCCCTGGTTATCAACTTTTGGAATTCTGTAGGAAATTATGTAGCTTTGATTCCTTATTTTTTCACTTTGAATGACAACTTTTGCAACTTTGCAACTTTGATAATCTTTTTCCAAACTTGCTCCACTTGATCTTCAACCTGTAAATCTACAATGACACACTCAAGGGTAGAAATTTGTGTTTGTTTGTTAGTGAATAGGGGTTTTCCTTGGTCAAACCCATTGTAGGTAGTTAAACCAAATGATGAAATAATGAATGAAGTGTGAAATATGAAATTTGCAATTGATGATACCTTGGATGTTGTCTTGTGAAACAAATATATAATCTAACATGTAGTGGCCATGAAGAATGTAGATCTTGGATGTGAAATGATGCTTGTAAATAGATCCTCAATACAACATTAACTATCTTAGCTCAACCACATGCATGAGTGCATTAAACCCTTGACATGATGAATTGATCTTGAACTTTTGCAATAAACTTTAGAAATATGCCTTGTAATGCCTTGTGAATGCTCTTGTGATCTCCAATTTTCTATAAGGATGATCTCTCAAAATTTCTAGATGAAACAATGTGAATTAACCCCTTATTTATACTAAGTTAGAAGATTAACCCCAAAATTCAAATAATCAAGGCTAACACTAGATCTGGAAGCAAACATTATTAAATTACCACCAAAATGAAATTTAAAAAGGGGAAGTAGATATGGAGACCCGCTACCAACAGAAGTCAATGGGTCTTGGCTTAGTTTATTGAGACCTAACCCTAGGGGATTGAAAAAGGACCAAAAAACCATTTCAGATCAACTAAAAAAGGGAGGACCCATTCACCACCTAGGGAGAATGGGTCTTGCCACCATTTTCTAGGACCTAACTTTGACCAATGAAATATTTTATTAATTAAATTATGATTGCTCAGATAGATCTTTGGGAGGTGTCATAATTAAGGCTCAAATATGAATTAAAATGGGGTTAATTACTCTAATTACCCACAATTAATTAATTACCACCTAAATAAGTGTGAAAGTTCTTTATAACACTTTACAACACTTAAATAAGGTACAAATTTAAATACATTTTATTAAAAAGGGGCCCATAAGGCTTAATTAAGCAAATACATCCTAGAAAAGTGTGAAAGTGTGTTACAACATTTTACAACACCTTTGCAAAGGAACAATTAATGCATTTTTTAGTCAAATAAAGGTCCTAGAATAGTGTGAATGTGTACAACACATTACAACACCACTCCAAGACATCATTAGTTCAGTTTCAATGTTAATTATCCAAACCAAGTAAGGGAAAGACTACTTTTTTTGTTACTACATTTTCCTCCAGTTTAGTGAGTGGATGACCCCATGTTAAAATCACACTAAAGTAGACATCCAGGACACTTAATTAAGCAACAATAACAAAGATACATGATCATACCGTGTCAAAGGAAAATAAAATTAAACAAAAACAAAGGATCAAGCACAACCATTCCAACGTGATGCAAAATGGGGTTGTTTGTCCATAACATATACTACTCATTATGGGGTAGTGGTACCTTAGTATGTCCACTAGGTGAGTTGTCCCAACGAAGTGGTTTAGTGAGAAATTCATGCCAATGTATCGACTTTTCACCATATAATGAGAAATTCATGGCAGTATATCAACTTCTCATCATACTAACCATACCAAAACTATCCTAATAAATTTAATAAGGCACCACAATGTAAATTTTTTTGTAAATTCATTTTTCATATAAAAAATTTGTTACAGGGGATTTTTCTTTGTTCGTGTAATAGTCTTCCTCTTAGGGAGCATCATGTTTAATGTCTCCAAGAGAGGACAAGTCAAAAGTGTCAGATTGTCACCCATGGGATGCCTCATTCGCATCATGCAATGCCAGTAGATTGTACACTCTTGGGCAACATCAAATCCAATGACACCACCAAGAAGAGGGCACATCACAAGAAAAAAGAAACATCATGCCATGATTTTTTCCCAAAAGATGTCATCTATGTATTCCCCCACTTTAAAATGATTGCTACACCATCACTATGAGAAATTGCTTTAAAGTAGCCAATGTTTTGGTCCTAAGACATGAGAGCTTTTCTCAAAAAAACTTATACCAAGTCATATGTTTTCAAAATAAGTTATGTCATGAAATAGGAAGAAATGGTTGCCCCCACAAAGACATAAGGGATCTATGAATTTGGGGTTAGTATGTTTGTGCCACAATTTTGTCATAGAGCATGGAATTGTCATCATTCCCTTAATACTCATAGAACTAGAAGAATGACACAAAGAAAGTGAAAACAAAGAAAAATAATTTTAGGTCAACATGGAAGAAAAATGAATATCTCGATGCCATGCATCATCCCCAAAAGGAAAACACAAGACAAATGAAAGAGAGAAAGAAAATTATTTTGGGTCAACATGGAAGAGACATAAATGTCTAGACGCCTTGCATCATCCGCTAAAGGAAAACACAAGCAAATGAAAAAGATAAATGAAAATATTCTGGGTCAACATGGAAGAGACCTAAATGTCTCGACACCTTGCGTCATCCACAAAAGGAAAACACAAGATAAATTAAAAATGATTAGGACATATAGAAGAATGAAGGTACATATAGAGGAATGCACAAAAAAGAGATAAATCAAATAAAACATCATGGGGGATCATATTACACACATGCAAACATAAAGAAAAATAAAAGACTAGTAAGGTACATGCGAGTCAACCTAATGCAAGTCATTCATCTCCTAGTCTTGGTCAGTATAAATGAAAGGTAGGAAACTAGCCAAAGTGACAACATCAAGTGCCAAACTAGGACACACAACAAGTTCAACACTCTTTTTAGGAGGTTTTCCATTTAAGCTCATGGAAGAAGAAAACAATGTATTCAACTCATCATGCACTTGTTCATCAATTTTTGCAATGTCAATGTCATCATCTAAATTAATTACAATAGGAGGTCAAATATCAATGTCCATGCAATGTTCTTGTTTATGTTGCAGCGAGGGTTGAGAGTCATCATGCATTGATTGGGGTAGGTTTGGATTTTGATTTTCTATGTTATGGTTATTTTCTTGAGTTTGCAATCTATGAGCAATAGTACGAAATCTACATCTACCTCTCAAGCACTTCAATTTTGTTTCAATTTATTGTCAATTTATTTCTGTGTAAGAGTGGGTTTGTCAATCATAGGTTTCTTCTCTTCCTTTGGAGGACTAGAAGAAAAACAAGAGGTTGCTCAACCACTTTCTCTTTGAATTTGTAAACATTTTTTACTCTCGGAGGGACAATGAGATTGTTTGTGCTATCTCATGGTCTCTTGTGGGATATTGCAGGAGGTTGTTCTTGTATGTTCAGAAGTGTTTTTGGTTCAATAATTATCTCATCAAGGATGGTTAGTTTGGCCATAGGTTGAGGTATGTTGAGAAGGCATAGTTTTGATATTTTCTTTGCCTTGAAATTTTGATATGATTTGAAAAATTAGGGTTCACGAAAATGTTTAATAGAAAAAGTAGGGTTTACCACTATGAATGAGCAAGATGCTAAACCACTAATTTATTTTTCTTATTCAAACACTCAATTATGAGGGAAAAAATATGCAAATAACAATAAAATATGCTACCTAATTTTTATT
>VDFB02268311.1:213807-240441 GCA_007258455.2 Sequoia sempervirens | reverse complement strand
AATCAAAACTAAATGATGAAAGATAGTGAATTTAATTTCTCTTCTACATGATTTGAGCATTTTGAGAATGATTCCTTGCTCATATGTGATTATCATATTCACTTTTGCATTTTGAATTTGATGGTCATGTATGCGTGATGAATTCATTTCTCTTGCATTTCTTTATGAGCTTCTCCTTCAGTCGGTTGCTCCATCTTGACACTTTGAATGTATTTCTTTTATCAAAGCCCATTTGCAATCAAAGGGTAGCATGTTGAGCTCAACCCTTATGGAAGCCACATTTTACACCACATGCTTTTAAATCTTCAAAGTAGATCAAAAACATAACTTTTCCTATACCTGCATAGTAAACAAATAATGTAAGATTAAAAACCACAGGTTCAATGTTTATGTGGTGTTTCATCCTTTGTACTCTCTTGCACACTTTTGATCTTTGCTCAACTGATTCAATGTACCACAATAAATGTTCTATATTATTTTTGATAGATCAAATAGGAGGATTCATAACCTGAGCTCTAATAAAGCTTTTCCAATCATTTGTAGGTTCACTTGGAGAACAAGAGTAGGGTGATCCCACAAAGTTGGTCTATAATTTTTGGGAGATTCTGATTTTTGCTGAAATCACATATTTTTAGAAAATATAATTATTTAGGCCTTAAAAAGTTCCATTTAAAACATTCCAATTGAAAAGGGTTTGATCAAACTACCTTATATCAAACCCCCTTGGATAGAACCCTGCTAGTTTTAAACCATACCTATAATGGAGTCTCCTTTACACCTATCAAAATGTTGATAAAAAACCAATTTTGATTTAGCATTTGGGAGATCAAATGAATTCATTTTAAATTTATTTTTGTAAGTATCCAGTATTCATTATAAGCTTCCCAAAAAGTATAATTTTAAATAAATTTAATTTTATTATTATATTTATTTTTTATTTCTTGTGAATGTAGGTTTTTCACCGAAAATCAAGCTCTATATTCTACACATGTGGAAAAATAGAAGATTATCAAAACAAATTTTTGAAAAATATAAGTGCACCAAATATTGAAGTCCTTGATCTAGCAGAAAAAAATTGAATTTCAATACATACAAAAATTGTTATGTGTTATACGGTCTGCCTATGTCTGAATTGTAATTGGTTTGACTTCAAAACTTGATTAAGGAAAAAATATTCAATAAAACACTATGAAACCAATTGGAAACACTAGATACAATAGTTACAAATCTAAAATTGAAAAAAAAGAATAACTATCCTTCATGGAAAAAATGTTATGTGATATGCGGTGAGTGTCACTCCTTAAAAGTGGTGTTTACTGAAAAAAAAACTAATTTTTGAAGGAGATGGAAAAAGAAGTGCAATCTAATTCCAAATTTTTTGAAAAAAATATATTTAAAATATATAGAAAAAATGTCACAAATCACTAGTTTTCATCATCTCCAAATTCCTCATAGTTTAGCCACTATAGGTGCCCGAAAGTGAATATTTAGTTAGAAAAAATTAGTTCAGTGTCCAATTTGGCCGAAAATAGTAAACCAGTATTGTGGGATCACCCAACAAGAAGGGATGAACAACAATGAAGACAAATTGAAGACACCTTAGGAAATGATGGCTATGTTTCTTCTTATGTGCTCCTTTCTGTCTATTATCTTCACTAGTGTAGCACACTTCTTGTGTTTCATTAACTCAACAATTTCCATAGATTGTGTGGGACACTTGGTCTTTATTTTCATCCTAGTGAATATAAAATGGCATTTATGTGCAATTCTTGTTAAATTCTATACTTTTATTTTGTAAAAATGTATGGAACATTATGGAATTAATAACTCAATATAGAATGAAAGAATTATTCTTTGTATCTCATGCAACATATTATATTGTAAATCATGAATGGAAAACTGAAACACATTACATACTTTAAACTAAACAACTCTTTAAAACTCAAATACATGCAATGGTTTAAGCAACTACAAAAATGAATTAAAAATTTTCCACCTTAAAATGCTTGAATTAATCATCTATATCAATTTGAATTGTGGTGAAAAATTGATCATATACATACAGGCATACATACATACATACATCAAACATACATTTAACAAAATTTTGCATAAACAATTTTAAGCGAGACATAACACGAGAATTTTATAACATACTCGCGATATGTCAAAACCATGACATAATACGAGAACGTTATAATGCTTTCACATTATGTATTGCTTTGGGAATCCCCAAGCCTTAGGCTTAGGACGGACAGCCTTGTGAGCTTGGAGTGCCTTGATGTCGAGGCCATGTTTTGCATATTCTCTGATTATTTCACATAATCATTTTGTGCCTAAATGTCATATTGCACATGTTTGAAGTCGAGTAAATTAGACACCCTAGGTAATATTCTGGAGGCTCTCTCTTTACCTATTTAGAAAATTAAATTTTCCACAATTTGATAATGTTAAAGGATTTCATCTTTGAAAATTTTCTTTTGTTTGTGTGTATTTTTTGTCAAAAATATTTTTAACTTTCTTTCTAACTATTCATTAAAAGAAATTCAAACAAATTACATTTTTTGAAACTAGACTCCATTATACATATGATGAAAAAAAATCATTTTTCGATTAGTTTTCAAAAAATTTAGGGGGGAGCACACTCAAATTTCATCTTTTCAGGATATTTCTACTTTGAAAATTCATAAAAAATTATATATTCATAAAAAAAATCTGAAATAGCGAGGATAAACTACATGGTGTTAGCTAATTTCTCAACGAGCCGTTTTAAAAATATCATAAAGTTTGAAAAAACCTTTTGAGGGAGTCACAACAGATGTTATGTTATGTTTTTTGACAAAAATAACACCAATTTTTGTGGCTCCCTTTTTTCAACCCTTAATCTCTACCATTTAAAAAAAAAATAGTAGTTTAGAAAGTAGAATCATAGCACTATGACCCTTTTTTTGTTGCATCTTAAAATTTTGAGTGTAACTATCCTCAATTTCTCATCCAAGGTCAACATTTCCTGATTTTAGAAAAAAAGTGGTCACTTAAGACCCCTTTTTGGCCCATCTTTGAGCACTTACCTTGCACCATCATGATGGTATGTATGACATTTTGATCACATTTTTTGTGCCCTCAAGATGGAATTTTAGTGCATTTTTTATGACCTCGTGGACTTATGGAGATCAAATTATATAATTATTTTATACATAAATTGGCAGCTTAAATGGTTTAAAATGCTCTCATAATTTACTTAGCCCCAAGTAGTGTATGTATGAATCATATCCCATATCCAAATTTTAATTTTTGAATCTAATTACCTATCATTTCACAACAAGTTAACTACAAATTAACATCCATCACCTTATCAAAAAAAATAATTAATAAAGATAAATATTTACCATCAAAAATTGATCTAAAAGTTATATTTACAAAGTATAATGCAAGAAAGACAATAATGAATAAGTTAATAGTGATGTATTGAAATTTTAAATATTATTTAATACTAAAATTCAAATTACTGACCACTCAATGATGATAATATCCTACATTCTTTAAGACTATCCTACATTCTTTAGGACTATCCTACATTCTTTAGGACTATCCTACATTCATTAAGATTGACCTAGGTTCATTATGATTGACCTAGCTTCATTAGGATCTCGTAGGTTTAGTAGGATTGTCTTACATTCATTATCAGCTTATTCGTGGCACTTGGAATTTTTTTTGCAACCCTACAAGGTCATGTAGGATATATCCACAGTAACCTCTCTCACTTTTTCAAGACTCCAATCCATTTTATCATGGTAGCAATTTTTCAAATGTTGCAAAAATTGTTAAATACATTCAATGAAAAGTTACAATGTTGCATAACTTTTGTTTCATTTATCATGGACCCGAACCATTAGATCCAACATGTTCGAGTGGGCAGTTTCATCCTAGGAAAGGTCATGTTTTGTACCCCAACATGTTGGATCATCCTAGGCTATATTGTATCAACGATTTCTGTTAAGAGCCCTAAGTGCCAAAAAGTGGAAAAATTTGACAAGATGTTTCTCATAATCCATGACACATAGAAATGTTTTATCTAAAGGTATAGGGTCACATAGGGTCCCTCTACAATAACTTCTCTTAGTTTTTCATGTGTCCAATCCATTTTTTCATGGTGACAACTTTTCGCACATTGAAAAAGGTTGTGAGGTGGCAAATAAGGAAGTAAGCTCCTACTAAAAATTACCCATATTTTGTATTAAGATTTATCACTAGATCTATAGAATAAAATGGTATAGTAGAAGTAACAATGATAGTAATGCCTAAATGATAATTAAAAAATATATATTATTAAGGAAAAGGCTATGAAGAATTGAGGACCAGAGTGGCAAGACTAAATGTCTAAGTTGAGATGTAGGAATCAACCCACATGAATAGATGGGGTTATGTTGAATTCTAGAAGAACTAACATACATGTTACTTGTTTTCATTAATGAAGTGGACACATGCATAAGATTAGTCATTTGGAAACTCTAACTAGGATTAAATGTGAATAATTGGTTTAGTGATATGAGAGTGTTGGGTCTACTCACAAGTAGCCACTTATATGGAAACATCATTGTAAACAATCAAGTTAGGCCATGCAATGAATCAAGGCCCTTAGATTTATGACCTAACATATTATGTATGGAATCTAAGATAGGGCTATAAGTATTATGCAAACTTTCATCATTATTAATATGTGATTGGAAATGTGTGAGATGTTTATCAAGTTGGTGTGCTTAAACCTATGCTACATAATGAAGGATAGCTTAATAGTTGAATCATCCCTCAGTTTTGTGATATGTGGTGGTAGGAGAAGTAGGTAATTAGGGAAGATTTGTAATGTTTGTATTATATAAGAAGAAAAATAAATCAATAGTCATTTGAATAGGAGTTGTAAGTGGATTAGATTAATACATGTTTAAATTTCAAACTCCTCTATGAATGATGATAAAAAAGGAGATTAGGTTATGAGTTTCATTAAAATGAGTGTCATAACATAGTAAGAAATGGTTAAAAAGGTTAAAGTGGAGAATGTCAAGCTCATTAAAATATATTGTAGAACAAATATTTTGTTTACCTAAATTCCTTTAATATATACAACTAATATCACATTGCACTATCTAGACAATATTTAAATGAAATAAAATAATTTTTTTATTTATAATTTTTAAACATTAATTTATTTTTGTGATAAAAATAAATAAATAAAGCATTATCTAGATAAAGTTCCCATTTTCTACTTAAGCTAAGTGAAACAAGAAGAAATTTGGATTATAAAATACTAAGTTACAAACAAATAGAATACAAAATCAACAAACTAAATCTAGTATTGTAAATGGAAGGGAGAAATTAACTTGGAATAAGAATATGGAGCTCACTACCTATGACTCAATTATGATGCACAAACATTTGTGTGATGTGTTGTAGTATTCATCATGCATTGTAGTCTAGATCACATTTTTCATTTGAAACTATTGCAAAATATAAATTCCTATACAAAAATCTATTTTCCCTACACAAAAAGGAAAAATAACACAACAATACTCCAATATATACTAAAGATTACAAAATTTATGAAACAATTCTAAACGAATAGGGAAACAAATGGTAGAGAAGATGGGATAAATGAAACTAGACTTCCATGTAATTGTAATATTTAATAAACTTATAGCTAAGAGAAGAATGAAGGTTTATGGTTGCTTAGGAGCTTATAACAAGTGATCAATCTCCTATTTTGGTCTTTTAACTTTCACAAGTAGCCAATAATAAAATGACAATCTAGAAATCTTTGTGTTCTCACCCTAAGTTTATCTAGAACAATAACAATAAATTAAATTCTAATAATATTTCCCCTAGGTCTACATGGAGCAATAGACTAGTGTGTATATTATGTGAAATGGAAATGAAAACCAAAAAAGTGTCAAAAACACAAATAGATTCACAAATGTAAATAAAAAATTGAAATAAAGAACAAAGCTATAACACAATCAACTCACACAGAGAAGAGAAATAAAAATATGGTAAAACCACAAGAAATATGTTCTCAAGGATGTGAAAATTCCAAGGAACAAAATTCTCAATAAATCCTTTTATATGGTTATAATATTGTGAACCAAATATTTTTGGGTGCGTTATGTACTCTCTTGCTCAATTAGGGGTTTTCACCTAAAAGGAGTGAGATGGGCCAAAAACCTAGGCAGACCACTCAAATTAATGTTTGTATGATGTAATTATGCCTAAATACAATGTCCTAAATGTAGAAAACTGATAAAATTGATTGATTATTTATGTAAAACCTAAGAAATATGAAGTTTTTGAAAACACAATGTTGTCTGAAAAAATGAACCATAAACATGCACAAATGAAATCAGAATTGAATGAGACTGAATAGAGTGCACCTGGAGATGGATTGATGATGTATGAAGATTTTAGAAATCTGATATAAATCACTGTTGATGACCAGTGGGACTCATTCGCCACTAATGGCAAATCAATCCTTCTTCTGGTAAACTATCCTAAAACTGGTTTTTGACTATCGGGAACTAAATTTTGATGAAATCACCTTTTCCAACTAGCAGGTGGGACTCATTCTCCATTGATGGTGAATCAATCCTCCTCAAAATCTACAAATTCAGGGGTCAACTCTATGGGTCCAAATTTGCACTTGTCTTGTCGGGTTGATGAGGAACCAAATCTGCAGAGAGAATGGGTTGAATGTTGTCTCCAAGCTTGAATTAGGGTTTTGGTTGACTTGAACATATTTTGACTTGATGACCACTTTTCAACACCTATTTCTTTGACAAATCTATCTACAAGACCCTACAAACACACATGCAAAGAGGGGGAAAATGGTTAAGGGGTTAGAGCATATGGATTTGCCTTGGTCAAATCCCACTTTGGTAATCAAACCCTTGATAAATAAATGAATGAAAAATAAAGAATGATGAGTAAACAACATGAAAGTATCCTAAACTCACCAAACCCAAGTGTTGTATAAATTTGAAGATATGTTAATGGCTACTCCAAGATGCATGATAAAACTTCGAGGAAATTTGAATTTATATTAAATTTTGTGCCGAGAGGGACTCATTAGCCACCCATGGCCAATGGGTCCCACTCAAGGCTTGCAAGTGGGTGTCTGGAATTAAGTTTCTTTTAATGTTGCTTGTTAGGTTTATATTAAAAAATACACTTAATTAAGTCCTATAAGTGTAAAAAGGGGCCAAATAAAGCATAAGAAAGGTGTAATTAGTGATGAAAAGCCTAGAAAAGCATGAAACTATGTTACAAGACTTTACAACACTTTGAAATAGGAAATGGTAAGGTATAAAAAGGGAATGTTTAAATGAATTATAATAAGAAGAGTCTAGAAAAGTGTAGAAATGTGTTACAACACTTCACAAAACCTTCACGAGACATCGTAAAGTCTTAATAATTTGAACATTCAAGACCTAATGTGAATGCATAAGTTACATTACATCATTAAATCTAAGCAGAATAAGCCAAGCATCACAAGAAAAAGAACTAAATGACCATGAAAATTTTCAAAGATCCATTTTTTATATGGTACATATTGAACTCATAGGTCACATGAGAGCTTCCAAAAAACTATGAGTTACAAGAGAGATATTTAAAGATTAATAGATTAAAATATTGATTAAAAGACATTATAAAATATTCCAAGAAATAGATTTAAAATTGGATATTGGAGGGAAGATAAAGAGGTTTGGAACCTGAATTAGTTGTTGGAATTTGATCTAGTTCAGTTACAAACTTGGATATTCAATAAAAGGTTGTAAAATTGCACATAAATGGTCATTGCACAATAAAATTTTAGAGGATACTTGTGTGTTGGACAAACATCCACACATTGTGTTAAACATACAAGAAAACTAAGAGGGGGGTGAATTATTTTTGCATTAAAACCTTCAAACCCTTATTATGTATTATTATGAATGTAAATAAATAAAACAACACATCCACAATAATTCACAATAGAACACAAAAATTTTACGTGGAAAACACAATAAGGGAAAAACCATGGTTATGATTAACTCACTATATGAAAACCAAAACCAATTACAAGAGACTCATTGCCTAGGAAGATCACTTCTTCCATAATATGTAAGGAAATAGTTACATGGAGTTTCACTACCTCAGATTAATTGGAGAAAACACCACAATGTCTTTTCACTCACAACCTTCAACTCACTGCCTCCAGTGGCTTCTAGCACACTAAACTATAGACACCTTCTTCCCACTACTTTTGGTAGTCTTAGGTGTTCTTGATCACACTCAAATCTCAAAAACATGATCACACATACACCACTTCACACCACACACATCTCTAAAAAATTGACCTTGCATATATACCTTTAGTAACCTTGAATAACCTTATCCAGGTTGAGTTCAATGAAACATATGCACCTCAACTATGCCACCATCAAATAGGTCGGCACCAAACACCTCCACAGTTGAAAAAAGTGAAGGTAGACCACATCAAGGGTTAACCAAGACCCAAATCTACACCAACACACTACACCAGGCTTCCAGAAACCATGAAGTTCATCTGCAAATTATGCTAACACACCAGGTTGGCCAAACTGGCATTAACACTATTAAGCAACCAAATTAATGCTTTACCAAGGCTAGAAACAATATGTGGACTATGTAGCAACATTACACAACATCCTAGAATATTCCAACACCATTAAAATATTCAAAAACATTGGTGCAAACACATGAAACTGAGAATACTATCATCTTGTACAACCAGTCAAATTGCCATTGGGATATAACACATTAACCAAGCTTGTGGAACAACTAAACACTAAACACACCAAGGGAAGGTAGGTATAGGAAATATTGGAACATTCCCAAATCTACAAGACATGAAACATCAATGTGGAGAAGTGCAGAGCAATTATATTTCTCCCAGATATCGCTCTTCATAAGCCAGAGATAGTCCAACACACTATCAAATATATCTTCTACTTTTGCATGATCCAAAACCTGAAACATTGGATATAACACCTTTGAATACTTTTGATCGTCATGTTCAAACCACACAAGCACAACTTCAAGCATGAAGAAATGTAAACACTTCCTATTCACCTTTGTTGAATGAGTAAGACAACTGAGAGAGGGGTGAATCAATTGTAGCAAATTAGAACATCAAAACACTCAACAATAATTAAATCGATGTGCATTCATTAAATCCTTATTCTATTAAAGTGATTAAACATGAAATAAAGATAAAAAAAGTTGAATAACAACACCATCCACAAGAGAACACTAGATTTGCATGGAAAACCCAATGAGGGAAAAAACACAATGAGTATTAGCTCACAATATAAGTAATTGCAAAACTGATACAAGGGCTCATTTCTAGAATATGACACACTATACAAAAAGGCTCATAGCCACAAAAAGAACACAAGATAGAAGAGAAATGTTACACAAAGAACAACTTCTCAATGCAACAAGGAATCCACCACAAATGCTCCAACAATTTCGCAACCTGTATGAAATATTTTGAACACCTTCATCTCACTACCTAGTGTAAGTGCTCCTTGGTTTGCTTGCACAACTAGTTAGGAAGACTTCTCCTTGTCTTCATCCAGGAACCTGATAGCTTCTAGGTTCTGATTAGGCTTAGGTCATTAACTAAGCCCTATTTCAACTCTTCTCCAAGAGTCTCACTCCTTGTGCTTCACCTTGGAGGACTGACACCACTTGAACTTGTAAACTCTCTCCTACACTTAGAAGAATCTAAGTGCCACCTTCGCTCTCAACCTTGAATTGCTTGTAGGGGTGTTAGAGACACTAAAAATATGCCAAATGCATCCATTTGGTTCCATCTTGGATGGTCTTAAATCTTTGCTCTTACCGATTCCAAGAATTTGTCTTGAAGAGGCCTAATCCCTTGTAGCCCTTGACAGTGATTTTTTTGACTTTCTTGCCCAAACTTTCCAAACAACCTAGCAAAAAGATTGCACTTTCAGACACCCTTTTTGATCCTTTAAAAGATTCATAGGGTTTCAAACCCCTGACTCCTCCGTACACCTGTTTCCTATAATCAAGGTTAAATAGGGCTAATAGGCCTAATTCCTAGGGTTTTACTGATTTCTTGTTAATCAACTAAGCAAATGGATTGATTGGACCTCAATCCTTCTTGCATGTTAAGATGTGACTAAACCCTACCTGGAACTATACCTGTTCCGTATGGTACCTCCTTCCCCTGCCTATGTTCTTCAACTTTCCACTGCCAAACCTCTAACCGGGTATTTGGAACTCGCCTAGGGTTTGGTGTTAAATGCAAATGCTCGTCTCTTCATGACTCCTACTGCTAAGTATTTACAAACTACTGGCTCCCCTAATATATCCATCCCTCCTCAGGAAGACCCCGTGGTTAGATTTCATGGGGGAGCCATAGAAAGGCTGACTGGTCAGGACAGGACCAGAATAACGCTTAGACCCTAACTATGAACTCAAAACACTAAGTTAACACAAAACAACTTGATTACTAAATGGAAAATGCTTAAGACTACCCTGTAAACACAAATCTAACACTAATTCAAAGCATCTAATTCAATGAATAGCACTGTCACTCAAAACAGTCGGTCGAACACAGAAATTGCAGAATTCTTCTATATTCAAAATCCAAAAACTTGTTTACAACAACTCTCTATCTTGCATTCGAACCACACCTTTCATAGATGCCTTTTGCCATGTTTCTAGGGATGTTGGTCGATCCCACACTCCTATCTTTTAGGGGATCCAAGATAACTAAGTTGCATGCAACCTGACAAATGTTGTCATGCAACTTTGCAACAACTTTTTGCAACTTATCATTATGTCCTCTTCCTAACTCCTAGGACCTCTAACTCCTTGATTTCGAGCATCCAACTCCCTTAACTGCCTCATGGCATCTTTCTAACAATCATAGATGTGTTTAGAACACATTTAAGACTCTAATCCCATCTTAAGCTATTAAGGCTAATTAAAGCAAAGATAATTAACAAAGACTAACTATGGTGACCTTAGTCCTAATGACTAATTCACCCAACCACAACAATGACCTTCTAAGGTCCAAAACAAACACACAAACCCTCTGACTTGGCTAAGGTCAGATACAAGCCAAAATTTCCTAGTCTATGGAGGTTAGCCTAGGTGCTCCTGCACCATCCTCCCCAAAACAAAAGAGTTCAATCCACCCTTGGAATGAGTAAGTTGAGGTCAATACCCAACTTTTTGAACTCTGATTCCTTGATCCATACTGCATCAGCATCAGATTGACCATGCCTTTTAATCAGATGTTCCTTGTATTCCTTGGTTCTAGTCTTCTTGTAGACCCTGGTATCCAGTATACTGTCAGCTTGTTCGACTGTAGCAGAAGGCAGTTTGAGTTCTTCCACATCTTGGATGACTTCATTGAGGTTCTGATCCATGTCTGGTGGTGGTCCTTTATAATGAACCAAATCTGCAATATTGAAAACAGGGGACAGTCCACTGTCTTCCGGTAGCTCCACTCTAAAAGCATTGTTGCCATACTTTGCTAAGATAGGACAGGGACCTATCCTCTTCATCTGCAACTTGTGAGGAACTCCTTTTGGCAACCTAGACTTGTTTAAATGCACCATCACCAAGTCTCCAACATTGAACTGCACTTCTCTTCTATGCTCATCCACCTTAGTCTTATACTTCATGTTATTTTCTGCCAATGTCTTCCTGACTGTATCATGAATCTCCTGCATTGCATAAGCAAAATCATCAGCATATCCACTTCCCTTGACTCCATCCTTTAAGTCTCTCAGCTCATAGACTCCTCTAGGATGTAATCCATAGACAATTTCAAAGGGACTCTTCCCTGTTGATCTGTTCACAGTGTCATTATAAGCATATTCAGCTTGCCCAATCAACTGATCCCATTGTTGACCATACTCCTTGGTCAAGCACCTTAATAGATTTCCAAGACTTCTATTTACAACTTCGGTCTGACCATCAGTTTGGGGATGGTATGCAGATCCAAAAGATAAATTAGTGCCCAATCTCTGCCAAAGTGTCTTCCAAAAATGGCTCATGAACTTGGTGTCTCGGTCTGATACAATGCTTATAGGTAATCCATGTATTCTTACTATCTCCTTGAAGAAAAGAGAGGCTATTTGACTGGCATCATTGGTTGTTTTACATGGCACAAAGTGAGCCATCTTGCTGAATCTGTCCACAACCACATAAACACTGTCCATGCCTTGTCTTGTCTTGGGTAACCCAACTACAAAATCCATACTCAAGCATTCCCATGGCCTAGTAGGGATAGGCAGTGGTTGGTATAGGCCTGCATTTGAAGAAGTACCCTTGGCCTTTTGACACACTATACAACTCTCCACATACCTCTTAACATCTAGGTTCATCCTTGGCCAATAATAGAACCTTTGAACAAGTTCTTGAGTCTTTGTGATCCCAAAGTGACCACTCAATGCACCATTATGCTTTTCTTGTATCAAATTCTCTCTAATAGAGCCTCTAGGGACACATAACTGATTCCCTTTAAACAAAAGATCACTTTGCAAAGTATATTCAGCATATTTACTATGAAAATGATTCTTGTATTCAGCACATACCTTATAAATGTTTGCAAAATCTTCATCATCTGCATATAGATCCTTGAAATGATCTATTCCCATGCTCTTCAACTGAATTTCTTGTATGGTGAGGACTCTTCTGCTCAAGGCATCTGCCACCTTGTTGAGTACTCCTTTCTTGTGCTTGATATTGAAGGTGTAAGCTTGCAGGTATTCCACCCACTTCATGTGTCTGTGACTCAATTTCTCTTGTGAATTCAGGAAACTAAGTGCTTGGTTGTCTGAATACACTATGAATTCCTTGGGAAGCAAGTAGTGCCTCCATTTCCTTAGAGCCTGGACCAATGCATACATCTCAAGGTCATAAGAAGAATACTTCTTCTTGGCTTCACTTAACTTCTCTGAATGAAAAGCCACCGGTCTGCCCTCTTGACTGAGAACAGCTCCAATAGCCACATTGCTTGCATCACACTCTATAGTGAATAGCTTCTCAAAGCTTGGTAACACCAAAATAGGTTGGGTAGCTATCTTTTCTTTCAACAACTCAAAACTTTTGTTAGCTTGCTCATTCCATACAAACTTAGTCTTCATCCCTCCTTTAATGGTATCCAACATAGGAGCACAAATAGCACTAAACTGTCTTATAAACTTCCTATAGTATTGAGCAAGGCCATGAAAACTTCTTACCTCTATTGTTGTCTTTGGAGTAGGCCAATTGAGGATGGCTTCCACTTTGTTGCTGTCCATTTTTAAGTTGCCATGTGATAGCACAAATCCAAGGTACACCAACTCTATTTTGATGAATTCACATTTTTCTAAATTGATCATCAATTTCTCCTCCTGCAGCTTCTTACAAACCAACTCTATGTGTTGGAGATGCTCTTCTCTTGTCTTGCTATAAATAAGTATATCATCAAGATACACCACTACAAATTTGCCAATGTAGTCTTTGAGGATTTCATTCATGAGTCTCATGAATGTGGAGGGGGCATTAGACAGTCCAAATGGCATAACCAGCCACTCATATAAACCCTCATTGGTCTTGAAAGCTGTTTTCCACTCATCTCCCTCATGTATTCTAATTTGGTGATAACCACTCTTTAAGTCTATCTTGGTATAATACTTGGCTTCACCTAGACAATCCATGAGGTCTTCAATCCTAGGGATAGGAAATATATACCTAATAGTTATCTTATTTATGGCCCTTGAATCAGTACAAAGCCTCCATTCTCCTCCCTTTTTAGGTGCCAAGACAGTGGGTACTGCACATGGACTGATGCTTTTCCTAATGAGACCTTGGTCTAGGAGTTCTTGCACTTGTCTAGCTATCTCCTCATTTTGTTGAGGGGTCATCTTATAAGTTGCCTTATTTGGTAGGGTAGCCCCTGGTATCAAGTCTATCCTATGACTTATGGCTCTTTTAGGGGGTAATGTTGCTGGTTGTCCACTGCTCACAATACCTTCATAGGTCTGCAACATTTTCTGTATTTATTTAGGCAACTCTAGCTTCTCAGCTACTTGGTCATTTCTTACCTCTCTTGGCTTTAACATTACTGCATAGCCAACTCCTCCTTCTTCCAAGGCTTCTAAGAACTCTTTTTCACCAACCATGAGTAGTTTAGGACCTGCTGTCTGCACCTTTGCATCTTCTAACAGTGACTGAATTTTGAATGTCACCTTGTCCTTCTTAAAAGTATAAGAGTTCTTCACTCCATCATGCATGGCTTGGTGATCAAATTTCCATGGTCTACCTAGGAGCAAGTGGCATGCATCCATATGTAACACATCACATAAGACTTTGTCCTTGTACCTTCCTATTGAGAACTCCACCCATGCTTGTTCATTTACCAAGACATGTTGGCCTTTATTAAGCCATGTGACCTTGTAAGGATTGGTGTGGGGTATCCTTGTCAACTTCAACTTGCTGACTGTCTCCTCTGACACAATATTGTCAGTAGACCCTGAGTCAATGATGACTCTACATACTTTTCCCATCATCTTGCACTTTATCCTAAACAGGGACCTCCTTTGGCTTGGTTCTTCTTTAACTGGCTCTTTGATCAAAGTTCTCCTCATCATGAGGTTCTCACCTTCCTCAGAATTCAATGGTACCTCAGGATGTTTCTCTGCTGCATTTGTCTCATCATGAACTAGGTTAGTTCTCTTATCACTTCCATGAGAAGTACTACCTTTCTCTGGACATCTATAGGCCGGGTGTCCCATTTGATTGCAGTGGTAACACTTCATATTGGAAAAGTAACTGCCCCTTCCTTGTACACAACTTCTTCCTCTAGAGCTAGAGCCTCTTCCTCTACCACCTCTACTAGAGCCTCCTTCTTGCTGCTCAGAGTACCCGATTTCTCCTTGAGCCCTTGATTTTGAACTCCTTCCACCATAGCCACCTCTTTGTCCTCTACTGTCTTTTCCTTTACCTCTACTCTTGGAGGTTTACTCTTGCTTCTTTTTTCCTTTCTCCTCTATCTTTAAGGCCATTTGATAACATTGGCGAATGGTTTTGAAGTTCACTAGGCTCATGTCTTCTTGAATAGACCACTTGAGCCCATTCAAATACCTTGCTAGCTTGATGCTTTCATCTTCAACCACCTTTGATCTGAGGCACAACTTTTGGAACTCCTCGGTGTATGTTTGGACATCCATATCTTTTTGTCTAAGGTTATGTCTCCTCCTATGCAACTGGACTTCATAGTCATCAAGTAAGTAGGTCTGCTTGATCTTGGTTACCATGCCTCTCCATGTAACTATAGGACCCTTTCCTTCTTTCTCTCTTTCACCTTGCACAAACTTCCACCATGTGAGAGTTGAACCTCTCAACCTTGACTTGGCCACCTTAACTTTTTGGGCTTCTATTATACCATCACATTCAAAGTGATTCTCTATGCTTTCAATCCAGTCCATGACTGAATCAGGATCCATTTGTCCACTAAATAGTGGCACTCCTTCCAAAGCTTTGCCACTTAAGGCCTGTAGTGCCTTCAAGAAGGGTTCTTTAGCAAGGACAGGGTCAGGTTTTGGAGCTTCCTCCTCCAAGTCCAATTCCTTTTCCTTTGCTTCCTTGCTCTTCCTTCAGTTCTATCTTATCCTTTACTTTGTCTACCTTTTCTTGGACTTCATCCAAGAGCTTCTCCATTCGGGACAACCTTTCTCTTAGCAGCTGGTTATCCTCTTCTTGCTCTTCTACCTTCTTGGCTAACTCAGCATTAGTCACCATGGTTTTTTCTTCCTTTGGTGTATTCTCTCCTACTGATTCAGTGGGTTGCAACATCAATCACAAGCCTGATCAAACACGGCTCTCATACCCGATATGGTGTAGAAAGTACTCCTTGGTTTGCCGCAATAGTTAAGAAAGTCTTCTCATCTTTATTCAAGAACTTGATAGATTCTAGATTCGATTAAGGCTTAGGTCATTAAACCAAAGCCTCATTTATTCTTCCACGAGTCTCACTCCTTATGCTTCACCTTGGAGAAGCCCGACAACACTTGAACATGAAATTCTCCTACGCAGAAAAGATCTAAAGTGCCATGGCCTCCTCAGCACGGTACTTCAATTGTTGAATTTCGCCGAAATATGTGATAAAGTCATTTGGTTCCATCTTGGATGGTCTTAAATCTTTGCTCTTACCGATTCCAAGAATTTGTCTTGAAGAGGCCTAATCCCTTGTAGCCCTTGACAGTGATTTTTTTGACTTTCTTGCCCAAACTTTCCAAACAACCTAGCAAAAATATTGCACTTTTAGACACCCTTTTTGATCCTTTAAAAGATTCACAAGGTTTTAGACCACTGACTCCTTCATACACCTATTTCTTATAATCTAGGTTAAATAGGGCTAATAGGCCTAATTCTTAGGGTTTTACTGATTTCTTGTTAATCAACTAAGAAAATGGATTGATTGGACCTCAATCCTTCTTGCATGTTAAGATGTGACTAAGCCCTACCTGGAACTATACCTGTTTTGTATGGTACCTCCTTCCCTTGCCTATGTTCAACTTTTCACTGCCAAACCTCTAACTGGGTATTTGGAACTCGCCTAGGGTTTAGTTTTAAATGAAAATGCTCAACTCTTCATGACTCATACTACTAAGTATTTATAGAATACTGGCTCCCCTAACATATCCATCCCTCCTCAGGAAGACCCCATGGTTAGATTTCATGGAGGAGCCATAGAAAGGTTGACTGGTCAGGACAGGACCAGAATAACCCTTAGACCCTAACTATGAACTCAAAACACTAAATTAACACAAAATAACTTGATTACGGAATGGAAAATGCTTAAGACTACCCTGTAAACACAAATCTAACACTAATTCAAAGAATCTAATTCAATGAATAGCATTTTCACTCAAAATAGTCGGTAGAACACATAAATTGCAGAATTCTTCTATATTCAAGATCTAAAAAAACTTGATTACAACAACTCTACCTTCTTGCATTCAAATCACACCTTTCATAGATGCCTTTTGCCATGTTTCTAGGGATTTTGATTGATCCCACACTCCTATCATTTAGGGGATCCAAGATAACTAAGTTGCATGCAACCTGACAAATGTTGTCATGCAACTTTGCAACAACTTTTTGCAACTTATCATTATGTCCTCTTCCTAACTCCTAGGACCTCTAACTCCTTGATTTCGAGCATCCAACTCCCTTAACTATCTCATGGCATGTTTCTAACAATCATAGATGTGTTTAGAACACATTTAAGACTCTAATCCCATCTTAAGCTATTAAGGCTAATTAAAGCAAAGATAATTAACAAAGACTAAACTATGGTGACCTTAGTCCTAATGACTAATTCACCCAACCACAACAATGACCTTCTAAGGTCCAAAACAAACACACAAACCCTCTGACTTGGCTAAGGTCAAATACAAGCCAAAATTTCCTAGTCTATGGAGGTTAGCCTAGGTGCTCCCCACCCATACGTGAGGAATCCAACACTTTAAATTTCACACTGTTCTGCTCAAATTCACATCACACAGATCACTCACATTGATCTCACATCTATCTTGTCTCTCTCTCACATCATAATATTACTCTTATTTATATCACCCTCAACCTTGAAAACATTCTCCAAGGAAGGTGACCCATTTAAATCCTTAATTAGGACCCAAATTAATCCTAACACATCTCAACATTCTTTAACAAGCCTCACATGTAGTGCTATAACAAGGTCAACCAATACCCATGCTAAACACCATAAAAATTAAGTACACACTTCCTTAAATTAATCTAAAATTTTTGGACAACAAAACTCACTTGAACACAATCTAGAATAAATGTCAATCCACCTGATATCCAACAAAGACTTCATCCAAACTCACATCATAGAAATACTTCAACCTAGAACATCTGATAAATCTTATTCACACACAGACACATGAAACACAAACTGTATTGTACTAAAATCAAATGAAACCTTGAATTATAAAATCTACAAACATTATAAGAAACTTCCCAAATCCACACAACTTGAATCCAAATTGTAGAGAAATGCAAAGCAAATACATTTATCCTAGGCCACAAAAAACATAATTGAAAAATTGGTTCACACACTGGTGAAAATATCTCACTCTATACAACGATCTAGAAACCAAAATTCTAAATATAGTAACCTCTAAAAACCTTGAACAACATATCAGATCCACACAAGCATAGCATCAATACAGAAGAAATGTGAAGCACATCATGAAGCACATTATAAACGCTTGCACAACACTATTTTCCCTGTTTATCAAATTTTCTCTAAAATACTTGGAAACCAAGTACCATAAACATCATCTCAGCACATTACTTCAATCCAACTCATCTCTAGACATTGCAACATAAAGATAGCTCCATGTACTCATAACACTTCTTCAATATCTCAACTACACATGCACAGCCTGCAACAACCTATTTTCCTCTTTTTCATAATTTTCTCAATATCCTCGACATCTTCATCAAGAAATAAACTTTCCAAATAGATAGTTGACATCAATGATTTAACACCTTCATACTTGCAACAAGCTTGTATATTCATTATGCAAATTTCTTCAAAAGCACTTGAAAACCAAGTAACCCTATTGCATTTGCAACACTTGCTCAATACCATTTACACCTTCTCAACATATCCGTATGAGAGGTTAACATCAATGAAAAGACTGATGACAACATAGTGCAACATATTGCATTAGAATCTAAGCACTATAGGTTTTTGAAAGCTTAAAACACTAGAAAATATAAGGTAAGTGCTTAAAATATATTGGTTTACACAAAGAATTTATGAAACACAAAAATATAAACACAATTTGCAATCAAGGATGGGAAAATGCTAATGCATGGGATAAATAAGCCTAAAAACATGCTAAGGATTACAAAAACTAAATTAATTCCAAAACATAATGTGAAAATTTCAAGAGTATGTAAATTTTGATGTTACACATGAAATTCTATCTCTTAAATGAATCATACAAATACTTATTGTTAATTATTTTCTATGCTTTCATATAGTTTATTTCTCCTCACAATGTATCTATAATTTTTTCCAAGATACATATAGTAATTTTACAATTGTGTTCACCTATCTCCTATGTGATAATTTTTTACTTCATATTATAGTCATAAATGCCTTATGTGTAGCACTTTTAAAATCCTTTATTTTATTATTGGTTTGAATAGATTCCAATACTTCTTATAAGTTTTCAATTACAGTTCTTTATATCTTCTTATTTCCTTCTTTTATCAACCCCTAACAACTCCAAAATATGAGCCATTAATTTTTTTCTAAATAAGTTTGCACATAATTGTAATTTTTTAATTGTGATTTTTCTTCAAAAATTCATCCTAAATTCTTCTACAATGCAAATTTATTGTGCTTTTATACAATATATATTTAGGTGAAATCTTACTAAAAAAGAATCCTCACCCATATCCATTAAAATTTTCAATTATGAAAATAAATTGTATAGTCAATTTCGTCTTCATTCACGTTCTCTTTTGCACCTCTAATAATTTCTTCTTGAATTTGTTCCTTAATTTTTTTTTGAAATTTTCCCTTAATAATTTCAACTTGTTCTTCTTGATTGCATTCAACCAATTATTTAGTTGTTTTAATCACATCCCTTCATTTTACATTTCTCTCTTTATCAAATATTTTTATCAAACAAACTTGATCTATTTATTTTGTTCTCCATCACAAATCATACAAATTTACTTGCACACACACATATACATCCATACATGTAATAAAAATATCCTTAAACTATTCTAAGACTTGATCTTCAAGATATTTTTGTTGAAATTTGAGGTGTTTATGTAGCTTAATACTTTGTAAAAATTTATGATTTCTGATCTAAATATGTATTCTTTGTGCGTGATTATCTGATTAATTCATTTTATCATTTGTAGAATAAAGACAAAATTTGTAGAAGAATTAGATAGGATATTAGAAGATACACAACATATACTATGGAGAAACCCTTTCAGGAAAAAGCTCCACCAAGAATCAATGTATTATTTAATCTCTAAAGTAGATTACAATAACTCCAATTCTTCCTTGAGAATACTTCATTTTCCTTATCCAAATCTTCTTCACAATCGGCAATAAACTAATACAAACTCTCTTCAACTTGCTTGAGATATATAGGCAATAAACAACTTAATTTATAAACTCCAAAAGAGTTACAATTACAAAGCTCAATCCCTATCTACTAAAAGGTATTCCTATCTCTTTCAAGTAGAGTTTAATCGTGAACAATGTCAAAATCACCATCTTTATCCATTTGGGCATCCCAAATTGAAGTATTAACTCAACCTTTATTCCATAAATATCTTCAAGGCTTTATCCTCAAAGTAGGCACCCAAGAGTGGCCCCACTTAACTTAGCCTTTTGAAATATCTTAACATGAAAAGGAGTTAATTCTAAGAAGCCAACTTGGGTGCCCAAAGTGGGTCCTAAGCTATTTTCTTTTTAACTAGAACATCTCTACACCATTCATGCAAGAATGGTCATCCTCTATTAACTGAAGGTAGTCCCTATTAAATCTGTCATGCAACTCAAGTCATTAGTCATGCATTCTAAGTTAACTGAATTCAACTAGCATTCAACTAAAAATAATTGAAGATAATTGAACCATAACCTAACTAAACCGAACTAAAATGGAACTAAATTGAACTAAACTCAATTCTTAAATAAAACTTAATTGAGCTAAACTAAATGACTTGAATTGAATTAAACTTCATGCATAAACATCGCATCTCTTAACTCCTATGATTCATGATGCATTTAGAAAAGTTATCTTTACCCAAACAAGCTAACTTAACTCAAGGTGAAAGTTCCACCTTTTCCATAAGTTCCCCATGTGCTCCTATTATTTAGAACTCATCTTGGACACCCTCACATGCTTCTAACATTTAGAATTAACTAAAAATGTCAATTAGCATGATTATTTCATAAAATATTAATCTCTTCCTAATCCTAGTGTTGATGAACACATTCCAAGGACTTAGGAGATACATGAAATAAATAATGCTTAGGATTGCAATTAAATGGCATCCTATTTCCAACCATTTTCATGGTGGACATTTATTTCTTCCTCTATGGTTTGGTATATTTAAATGTGAGACAACATCAAGATAAGGAAGAATAATCAAAAGATGATCTCTTTGCATATGTTTATTAGTCCTTCCTTCAAGACTATAGAATGAACACCTTGTCATTTTCATGGTCCTTTTAGGCCTGTCCTCTTGATGTTAGATCTATTTTACTTTGATTCATCGATGTAATGTGGCTTGAACATTCACATTAGGCCTTTAAAATGCAAATAATGACATCTTGTGAAGGTGTTGTGAAGTGTTGCAAAATATTTCTACACTTTTCTAGACTCTAATCATTAAAATTCACCTAAAAGTCACCTTTTTAGTCATCATCATCAACTCCTCATTTTGAAGTGTGTTGTAAACTCTTGTAACAATATTTCACACTTTTCTAGGCATAATTTTACTATTTACACCTTTCTTATACTTTATTTGACCCCTTTATGCCCTTATAAGGCTTAATTGAGTGAATTTTTGAATGTAAACCTAACAAATAACATTAAATATAACTTAATTCCTGACACCTACATTTATGTCCAAGGTGGGACCCATTCGCCATGGGTAGTGAATGAGTCCCCTTTGGCTCCAAATTCAAAATATTTCAAGTTTCCTTTTGGGTTTTTATTCAAAATCACTTGATGTCACCCTATGATGAGGTATTAATAGGTTACTAAGGCACAAGATTGTATAAATAAGTGTTTTCACCTCATTTACATCTCCTCATTCATTCAAGCAATCACATACAATCATACAAGCATTAAAAGCATCTTACAACATCAAATCAAGCTTCAATCAAGCATTCAAAGGCAGCCATCTACATATCTAGAATTTCATCAAGGCTTTGATTTATCAAGCATTTAGGTAAAAGCAAAGTGGAGAACAAATCAACTAGGTGCTTCAAGTCAAATCAACTCTATTTCAAGCTTGGAAATGTTTTTATATTTGTTTCCTCAGAGAATTGACTTTGACAAACCAACAAGCGTGATATTTCTAGATCCGTGTTGCGTAGTTGTATCCCCATTTCTTAGAATTTGGGAGAGGACTAATTGTATTCTTAGTGGTGAATAAATGAGTCCCACCTTAGATTCGAAAATATAGATTTTGTTATATTTTGATCCTAATAATCGAATTGGTTCTTGACAGACACCAATAGCATAACAAATTCACCATGAGTGGAAAAATGAGTCCCATCAAGGATTTTCAATAATTCCAAAACATTCACCAAAATTCCTCAAATCTTCCTTCGTGTGTGCACTTTTATTCAACCTTTCTCTTTCTATTTTTCATTTTGTTCATTCATAGTTCATTGTTTGCATATCATAGTTTGTTTTTAAACATTGCATTCATCTTAGGTTTTGCATTCATAATTGTTCACTTTCATAGTTTAGTTGCATTGGCCATTCCATTTAGTCCCACTACCCCACACACAACCCAATTTTGAATGAACTAGTTAGGATTATTTGGCCCTGTTTCCTCCCCTTCTTTTATGTGAAACCCTAGTGCAAGGAAAGTCCTAGAGGAGTCAAAATCTAAGGCCATTTTGGTGAACCCACATTTTGAACATCATAATAGCTTACCTCTCAATTGCATCTTGCATCTTAGATTACACTTGCATCAACATTCCATTAGGATACTTTATTTTGCATTCTAGGTTTCCTCAACTTATATTAGAATAGTGAAAAGACTCATTTATTTCATTTTGCATTGCATATCATTAAAAAAACTAAAAAACTACATCTGCATCCTTCATTAGCATCTAAAAATCATTTAAATCACATTTAAATTTCTGAAAAACAAAAAAAAAATCATACTAGGACTCATTTTCCACGCTGGGCAAATCAATCCACCTGCACATTTTAGATTGCATTTTTAGACATTTTCTAGCATTTTCCTACATTTCTGTTCTCTACTATTATTTCTCTGTTTTAGTTAGCAAAATTCCTATTACTTTCATTTTTCACTCCTAGATTACATTGCATTTACATTCACCCCATCCTTTTTGGTACTTGCATGAGTGTTTGGTGCCCCATTGATAATAATTTAGTGAGACATAGTTCTAGACTCATGGCTTCCCATGATAGGACTTTCGTTGTGGACCTTGGGATCTCAAGAGCTCCTACTCCTAGTATGGACAATGGTGCATTAGGCATTGATCATACCACTTCTATGCTTTTACCTTTTCATCCAATGAATGTTGACACACAAAACAACTCTCTTCCTCAAGACAAGGTCATTAGTATTCATGAGGAATTTACACATTTACAACAAGACTTGTCTCTTGAAAACATTTCCACCACTGCCATACCTATAATAGAAAACCTTCATTGCTTGATTGAGAGTGATGATGGCTTACAAGTCATCAAAAGAATTGTTGAAATATACAATAAACATGTTCCTAATACTTCCCAATCAACAAACATAGTTGCAACCCAAGGAGAATCTCACATTCCTCCCCATTCAACCATAGCATCCATACCAACTTATACCACTCCTTAGGTTACAACAACTATGCAACACGTTAGTCATGTGGCTCCTTCCTTTGCAATTCCAACTAGCATTCCAAGTTCTTTTGTGGCATCCCATATTCCAACTTCCAACTTCACTCCTCTTAGTGTCCCTTTCACCTCTCCTAACATTACATACACCCCATCTCCATTTTCCCTTCCACCCCATACTCCTTACACCGATCCCATCATTACACAACTCTTTAACATCATTTCATCCATGCAACAACAACTCTCCACCATTAGCCAAAGCCAAAATGCTCCACCACCATACCATGTCTATGGTAGCCCATTATCCTTAGAGATTTTACACACCCAAATGCCACAAGGAATTGAAATACCTAGGTTTGAGAAATATGGGGGTAAATGAGACCCTACCAACCATGTCAATGCATATATAGCCTTGTGTAGTGACTTTGTCCTCGATGATAAGAAATTGGCCAAAATTTTTTCTAGGACCTTGAAAGACACTACATTAGATTGGTTTTCAAACCTACCCAATCATTCCATTAGATCATTTAATGAACTTGTAGATGCTTTTATAAGTCATTTCAAGTTCACATGACTCCTAAGAAAACAATGGAAAATTTAATGCATTGTAAACAAAATACCGATGAAAAAGTCACTGACTTCATTTCTCATTACCAGTCATTGTATGCTCAAATTGATGTTAAGATCCCTGATTCACATCTACAAAAGATGTTTATTGAGAACTTGCATACTCCCCTTCAGGATAAGTTAACAATGATAAAATTCCCCTTGTTCATGCATTTATGCATGACCCTTTGTGATTATTGCAACTTGGTTTCTAGTTGTGCTTCAAAGTCCACTTCCAACCAAGCTAAGAAATCTAAGAAAAATAACACCAATGGATCAAACTTTAAAAAACTGAACCAAGGTTTCTTATAATTGAATCCGCCCTCTCTGCAACCACCCCAACCTATTCCAATCCAAGTGGCCACTCTTAAAATAGTTGTGCCCTATACCTATGGAGACCTAAAGAGACAATTTACTCCCCTACCCGATCCCTTCACAATACCATGAACCAATTGCTCCAACAACAAATGCTCACTTTTCCTACCATTAAACCACTTGACACCACCAAGCCCTTACCACTCAACTTCGAACAAAATTCTTATTTCCATTTTCATCGCCAAAATGGCCTTGAAACTGAACAATGTAAGCATCTAAAACACTTAGTTCAAGACCTCATTGATTTTGGTTGTTTGTCCATTGCGGGTGTAAATGATCAAGGTAATAAGTCTGTTGCACCCCCTAACCAAAATTTACAAATCTTTACCAACCCTATGTCTAAACACAACATTTCATTTGTCAAGGCTAGTGAACATTCAAACCCTCATGTCTTGAACATTAATACAAATAATGAACAACCTAATATAACTCCAAATGATACTCATGTTACTCCTATGGATGAACTTGTGGGTGCGATAGACGTTGTCCCTTGTAATGGCCCAACCAACAAAAATATTGATATGACTTTTTCTTCTAAATATATACTTAAAAAGATTCCCCATAGTCCTCTTTACATAGCTGTCTGAATCTATGAAAATCCCACTAATGGGATATTAATAAATCCTGCCTGCGAAGAGAATGTGATAACAAAAGAATTTTTAGTATTACATAAACTATATCAAGATCACTATACTAAACCAATTGCATGGATCAAAACACATACTAGTTTTGCATTCTCTATGATCAGATCAATCGTACTCCTATTACAAGTAGGACAGGTAAAAATTTGGAGGTAACATTTTCTATTAATTCACAATTGGATCAATTTCATTTGTGGCTAGGTCATTCTTGGCTTTGCATGATGAAAGCAGTCCCTTATGTTTCTCATAAGTGTTTGAAGTTTCCACATGGAAATGTGGCTTTAATCCCTTATCCTCTAAAGGTATTTTTTCCTTAGAAGCTTTTTGGCTTGAACCTATGGAGCCCATTACCCCTCGTAAGGACTTCTTCTTCATAGCCTATTAAAATTTCATAGCCAAACACAACCAAATTGTCTCTTCTGTCCCTGCAAACTTCCAGTCCCTCTATCCTAGATGGAACCATTCTTCACCCTGAGTCCGACATTGAAAAAACCACACAACCACATCAACAACCACCCATAAACACATCCCCTTCAACATTTAAATGACCAATAGAAAGTGAAACCAATCCTGACATGCCTCCTCGCATTAAACAAGTGTATAAAGCTAAAGAGAAAGTCATTGACCCATCATCTTTGGTTCCTTCCGTTCTTCCCCCTCAAGAAGAAAAGGAAACTATGATGGAGCAACCCACTCTTACACCTCAACAAGTTCAAAATAAAATTAAATGAAATTGTTGTACTAGGGAGCATAGGCGTCGTCATCGTCTCCTTGCTCATCAATCTAAAATTGAAGAAAACAATGAAACCCAACCTCCACCTATGATAGAAGCATTAGATGACCAACCTCTTCCTTCTGACCTGTTACAAGACTATACACTCTAGCCTTCACAACAAAATGAACCCATCCAACAAACACAGCTTTTGATCCATCCTTCTTTGGAGATAACCCTTCGTCCTCCTATTGCAATCAACCTTGATGACGATGAGGACGAAGACATTACAAATATAGCTGAAGAAGTGCATAACACTCTAAACTCGTTATTTTCATCTACCATGAGCTTAAACGATAAATATTCTCAGCCAAGTGAAGAACCTGGCACATCTCCTAGTTCGACACTTGCACTTATTCCCTTGGACAGTCAACCACCCTTGTAATACACTGAACATGATTGGGAAGTGGATGACTTGTTAGATGGTTGACTTGCATTCGCCTTACTATCCTTTTATAGTTCCTTTTTTTGAATTGATTTTATGTGTGTATTGTGTTTCCCTCATATCAGGTGTACACTTCTTCTATTCATATTGTTGGAAATA